>CM074292.1:4464845-4587345 GCA_037194245.1 Opsariichthys bidens
TTTCAAAATATCTTCTGTAGTGATCAACAGAAGAAAGAAACTCATACGGGTTTGGAACGACATGAGGTTGAATTTTCATTTTTGGGTGAACTAACCCTTTGAAAGCCAAGACAATCTTAACCCTGGCAGTCTGCATTCTTGAGAAACTAAATAATCTTGTACCTTGGGTTTAAATTAAGCAGGGCTGGGCTGGTTACTTTTAAAATGTATTTCACTACAGATTACAAAATACATGCTTTAAAAAGTCATTTGTAACGTATTTCGTTACATTACTCAAGTTTAGTAACTTCATCTAAATACTTTAGAATACTTTGGAATACTAATAAGTGTGAAACAAACACAAAAAAGGTCATTGCAAGTTTTTATCTCACAATTCTGACTTTTTCCCTCAGAATTGCGTGATATAAAGTTGCAGTTGTGAGTTATAAAGTCAGAATTATGAGATATAAACTCACAATATTGAGAAAAGTCAGAATTATGAGATATAAACTGACAATATTGAGAAAAGTCAGAATTATGAGATATGAACTCACAATATTGAGAAAAGTCAGAATTATGAGATATAAACTCATAAATTTTTATATGTTTGCAAAGCTGACCTCAAATTTTTTATGTTTTTTATGAGATATAAACTGAAAATATTAAGAAAAGTCAGAATTATGAGATATTAATTCGCAATATTGAGAAAAGTCAGAATTATGAGATATAAACTCACAATATTGAGAAAAGTCAGAATTATGAGATATTAATTCGCAATATTGAGAAAAGTCAGAATTATGAGATATAAACTCACAATATTGAGAAAAGTCAGAATTATGAGATATAAACTCACAATATTGAGAAAAGTCAGAATTATGAGATATAAACTCACAATATTGAGAAAAGTCAGAATTATGAGATATAAATTCGAAATATTGAGAAAAGTCAGAATTATGAGATATAAACTCACAATATTGAGAAAAGTCAGAATTATGAGATATAAACTCACAATATTGAGAAAAGTCAGAATTATGAGATATAAACTGACAATATTGAGAAAAGTCAGAATTATGAGATATAAACTGACAATATTGAGAAAAGTCATAATTATGAGATATAAACTGATAATATTGAGAAAAGTCATAATTATGAGATATATACTCACAATATTGAGAAAAGTCAGAATTATGAGATATAAACTCACAATATTGAGAAAAGTCATAATTATGAGATATAAACTCACAATATTGAGAAAAGTCAGAATTATGAGATATAAACTCACAATATTGAGAAAAGTCATAATTATGAGATATAAACTCACAATATTGAGAAAAGTCAGAATTATGAGATATAAACTGACAATATTGAGAAAAGTCAGAATTATGAGATATAAATTCACAATATTGAGAAAAGTCAGAATTATGAGATATAAATTCGAAATATTGAGAAAAGTCAGAATTATGAGATATAAATTCACAATATTGAGAAAAGTCAGAATTATGAGATATAAATTCGAAATATTGAGAAAAGTCAGAATTATGAGATATAAATTCGAAATATTGAGATAAATCCGAATGAGATATAAACTCACAATATTAAATTCACAATTGCAAGAAAACAAGTTAGTATTGCAAGTATATATCTCCCAAATTGTTTGAAATCCAAACTCACAATTGTGAGGGGAAAAAACAAATTGAAAGAAAAAGATGCAGTGACGAGTGAATTATAAAACGACTCACAAAACATGAAAACAGTGGAAAACATGAAACTGAACTCGTCTTTTTCAGACGGTCAGAGTCAGAGAATCACCAATCGCTGTTTAAATGACATTAAAACTCAAAGTAATCACTTTGGTAATCTAAAACACTTTTCAGATGGAACTGTAATCTGATTACCACCCATTTAAAATGAAATACAGTCACTCAAATTTTGTATTTTAAATGCGTAACTAAGTTACTTGTATTTCGTTACTCCCCAACACTGAAATTAAGTTCATCTGTATTGAAACCCAACATTATGTCCAAAGGTCTGGCATCTGCAGCATTGGACAAGGTGATCATTTTATACTCTTTTGTTTATTTGTACCACAAATGAATAAAAATGATCATTAATGTACTAATTCTACCAGAATTGATACATTATCAGCCGGTGTGATGATGTGAATAATTTCACCAAACACAGGCTCTCCTTTAGAGTCTATTTCAAGAGGCAGACGGTGCTGTTCAAAGTCACGTCATCAGAGGCTGATCTCAGATTGTCCAGCACAACATCAGTTTGAAATAACTTGAAATTATACATTTGCTGAACTTGATGTTTGTAACTCAATGTTTTTGAAGTTTCCAACCACATGTGCATGTCTTTTAAATGGATTGTGCTTCGCCTCATATCTCATACACCATAACTGAGAAAGAGGTCAGAACGTAACCATCATCCTCTGATAATGGATCATGCTTAAATGGTGTAATGATGAGCAGTCAACGAGTGAGATCCAAATGCAGCTTTCTTTTATTGGAAACGTGGTCAGACAGGCAGAGATCAACAACGGCGAACAACAGCAGCAGAGGGCAGACAAGCTCGTGGTGATATCCAGGCGGGAGGTCAGAGGCAGGCAGATAAACATCCAAGAAACGGAACAGTAATCCTCAGTATTTAAAGGACAATCGAAGATTGTTTTTCAAAGAACGTTTTCTGCCAACATTATGAGAACATTCATCAAATACTAAAGTAAATGTATGGTGATTCCATGAACACTGTCATATTAGAATCTTTAAGACAAAAGTCACAAACAATAACTATTCAGTCCCTCCAGAAAAACGCGGGATTTTTTTGTGATTGTTGCGGGCAAAAATCCTTGATTATGCGGCACGTTTTCTTAAAAAATGCGATGGAATATGCGGGATATTTTTGCAATTTTATGCGACGAAATTGCGGGAACTTGCAAAAACTGCGGTTTTTGATGCAAAAGAGGAAAAAAAAAGGTGATTCCCCCCCGACACCCTGTTCTCACTAGATACTGCCTTCATGTAAAGAGGCAGAATTACTAAATCACAGAATATTGAAGTTCTCATTCTGTTTTATTTCAGACCTTCATCAACACACGGCTCAAAATTACAAAACATTGAGTCAAATAAGTTCTGTAGCTTTACAAAAGGAATATTCAACTTCTGTAAAAATGAATAAATAAAATATAAAAAAATAAAATGTGTGCTTCCTGTTTAACAGAGGTAGCTCTACAAAACAGACATCTTCTGTAAAATCAAGTGCTTCCAATCTCTCACTGCAACGTAAATTATTTTACATACTACTAATATACTTGAAACTGTAAGGTTTTAGTTCTGTTCTGTAACAAAAAAGTGCAATCTTACAACTATAAAGTTGCATCAACTTCTGAATGAAACTACAACAGACCGGGAAACTGCTTCGCGCGTCTTTTGAGCTTATTTTTGTTGGCAAATGAGAATTATTGGCGCGCTTCATCACGGTTTCACCGCGGGGTTTACAGATGACGTTCACGTCGCGTCATTACGTCACTTCATGAGGTTCCCATGGCAATAGGGGGAAAATAATGGCGCTTTACTTGTGTGAAGTAAACGCAACATTTTTCAACTTTCTGCTAAGATATATGAGACTTTTTTGCAACGAAAATACAGGGATTATGAAATCATGCAAACCCGCATATTTTTCTTGCTGAAATCGGCAATTTATGCGGCGAAAGTGCGGCGCATTTCAAAAAATGCGACCCCCGCATAAATATGCGGACTTTGGCTGATTATGCATGAAATCAAGCGATCGCATGATCGCGTTTTTCTGGAGGGGCTGACTATTAGACAAGTTCTCCGTCACCCTGTTTGAGTTTTGTCTACTGTGAGCTGTGATCACAAGTGTTCTTCCTGTGGTAGAACCTATTTCCAGTAATAGTTCATTTGACTAAGACCTGTTACTGTCCATGTGCCTTCCCAGCTGAACATTCACAGAACTTTGGCTATTCAAGTGTGAATTAAACACTTTTAAAACAATGCTCATGAAATCACCATATTGTCAGGGTTCTGTGTGTTTGTCTACTTGTCTTGTCTGTGTTTCCCTTCACCGTCATTTGTAACCCTTGTTTCCTGAGAGAGGGAACAGAGACATCACATCAGAACTGAACTGACGAATTGGGATCTCGCTTGAGAGACCAATCCACTTCGAGTGGAACTAAATGAGCCGGTATGCAATTTAAATCTCCCCTACCAAAGCGTCACTGCGTAAGCCTTCTGATCTCCCTGCACCCATTGGGGCGAAAGCTGGGACAGGGCTTATGCAGAGAAGATTGATCACTGATGTTCCACATGACCAACTCAGTGAGACTATCCAATAACACTGGGAAAGCATGTCCTTTCTAGCAGAAAAGGAACGCCGCAGAAGCCTGTAGGGAGGTATCATGTGGAAGTTACGCACATGCGGCCCATCAAAAACTGCATGTAACAATCTGCGCATGCGTCACGTGAACAGAGTTGTCTACGCAAGAGCTCCGTCCTGCTGAATCCGAATTTCCTGTTTTTGCCTCTTAAAATCATACTTATAACCTACCACTCTTTCTTTTTCGGTGTGGGAACACTTCCCCAACATTATTTTATATAAAAAACATTCGGACTCCCTTGATATCGCTAGTTTTATCCGACTTCCTGATCATCCGCTACTAGCTTTAGCCCGTTAGCATTAGCGGCGTGGCACGCTAGCGTTTGTACTCTTCTCTCTCACTATATTATTGTTTGTCTAATCTAATGGCGAGTGTATCGGATGTCTCTCTACCTTTCTGTGCAGGTGAGGACACGTTTGAGCTGCATGCGGTGCAGTCGGAACTGGAGGCAGTGGAGCGGCAGATCCGGATCCTTCTCGAGAAGCAGGCCGAGCTACGCGAGCGGCAGACAGCGTTGGAAACTTCTCGTGCCGACGCCCGTCAACCCTCGGTAAGCTTACAGCGCGACATTAACACTCCTGCTTCCTCTACGCCGTGTGTTTCTCTGCACAGGGCCCGAGCACCCAGAACGCGTTCATCCCAGCCCTCGTTCACTCCGGCACCATCACACCAGGGACCTTGGGTGCTTCAGCAGCGGAAGACGCGAGCCAGGCCTCGGACCAGGACCTCTCCGCCGCCGCCGCCGGTCTTCGAGATCTTGATGCGGAATCGCTTCTCCACTCTCCGCGAGGTGGAATGCGACGCCGTGGTCATCGGAGACTCCATCGTCCGCCACGTCCACGCTACCACAGCCAAAGGTAAGGTGCGCAGTCACTGTTTTCCTGGTGCTCGTGTTCTCGATGTGGCTGCACAGGTTCCCGCGATCCTCAACGGTGCTGAGACCATCGGAGCTGTAGTGCTGCACGCGGGGGTGAACGACACCAGGCTGCGGCAGACGGAGGTGCTGAAGCAGGACTTCGGGAGCCTGATCGAGACGGTACGAGCCACATCGCCCGCGACGAGGATCATCGTGTCCGGACCGCTTCCGACGTATCGACGAGGACATGAAAGGTTCAGTAGATTATTCTCTTTAAATGAGTGTTTGATGTCTTGGTGTATAGAACAGAAGCTGCTCTTTGTAAATAATTGGAATCTTTTCTGGGAGCGTCCTAGGCTCTTCCGTGCTGATGGCCTGCTCCCCAGCAGAACCGGAGCTGATCTTCTGTCGGAGAACATCTCCAAGACGCTTCGCACCATATGACTAGTAAGTCAAGCCTCAAATCACAGTACGTGATCTGCCCACTTACCTGATAGAAATGTGAGTGTATTGCAGTCTATAGAAACTGTGTCTATTCCCCGAATTGTTAGCAATAACAATAAAAATAAAGGATCTAGAAAAAACCTGATCGTGATCAAACCAGATTATTACAAAATTACTGAGCAAAAACAATTTCTAAAGCTAGGGCTACTAAACATTAGATCGTTGACACCGAAGGCAGTTATCATAAATGAAATAATCACAGATAATAGTCTTGATGTAATTTGCCTTACTGAAACATGGCTTAAACCAAATGATTATTTTGGTCTAAATGAGTCTTGTCCACCTGGCTACTGTTATAAAAATAAATGCCGTCCGACTGGCCGTGGCGGTGGTGTAGCAACAATCTATAGAGATATTCTTAACGTTACTCAGAAAACAAACTACAGGTTTAATTCATTTGAAATTCTTATACTTAATGTTACACGCTCAGATATAAGTAAAAAGTCGGTCGCTTCTATCACTTGCTTTGGCTATAGACCTCAAGGGCCTTATGTTGATTTCCTAAAAGAATTTGCAGACTTTCTCTCAGACCTACTGGTCAACGTTGATAAAGCTCTGATTGTTGGAGATTTTAACATTCATGTAGACAATAGAAACGATGCGTTAGGGGCTGTGTTTACAAAACTACTAAACCCCTTTGGGGTCAAACAAAATGTCACTGGACCCACTCACTGTCTTAATCATACTCTAGATTTAATTATATCACATGGATTAAATCCTACTGATATAGAAATTCTACCACAAAGTGATGATGTCTCTGATCACTATCTTTTAGCTTGCGTACTGCATACTGATGATATTTGTCAGATTGCGCCGCGATATCGACTAAGCAGAACAATTCTCCCGACGACTATAGATAATTTCACAAATAACCTACCTGATCTGTCTCAGCTGCTCGTCGCACCCGAACACGCAATTGATCTCGAGAAAATGACTAGCAGCATGTGCACCATTTTCACTAGTACATTAGATACTGTTGCACCGATGAGATTTAAAAAGGTTAGAGACAAAAATACTGTACCATGGTATAACAGTAATACTCAGGCAATGAAAAGAGAAACTCGTAATCTAGAACGCAAATGGAGACAAACCCATTTAGAAGTTTTTAGAATCGCGTGGAAAGACAGTTCGTCCCGCTATAGAAAGACTCTGAAAGCAGCCAGGGCCGAGCATCTCCACAAACTTATAGAAAATAACCAAAACAATCCACAGTTCTTGTTTAGTACAGTAGCTAGACTAACAAATAAACAGACATCACCTGAACAAAACATTTCATTACAGTTTAGCAGTGATGACTTTATGAATTTCTTTTCTGAGAAAATCGGAAGTATCAGAAATACAATTGTAAATGTACAGCTGTAACAAAGTTCGTAAATATGGGAAGAAGGAGGCGGGAACCGGCGAACATTTAACATACTTTAATATTCAAATAAACTAACAATAAAACCAAAAAGTATAGGGGCGGCAGTTCCTCACGGCGACTGCCGCCCACACAAACAAAATAAACCACAACATAAAATCCAGGCCTGGTCCTCTCTCGTCCTTCACTGTCGTCGCTCCTCCTTTATGCTTCCGGAGCTCCTCCGTGGGAGATACGAGACCGGTGCGCCGAGCACCTGACGCTCGTTAAAGCTCGCGTCACCGGCCTCGCGCCGTTCCCTCACGGCTCTCGCCCGCCCTGCTCCTCACAACAACCTTCAACAGAGTTTTATGATTCAAGAACAAGAACTCAAGAACAGTTGCAGTGCTTTACAACTATAGGACAGGATGAGCTAAATAAACTTATTACTGCGTCTAAAACAACAACATGTTTATTAGATCCATTACCCACTAAACTACTCAAAGAGCTGTTACCTGTAGCAAAAGAACCTCTTCTCAATATTATCAACTCATCCTTATCCCTAGGACACGTTCAAAGACCGTTCAAGCTAGCAGTTATTAAGCCTCTCATTAAGAAACCACAATTAGATCCAAATGTATTGGCAAATTACAGGCCCATTTCAAATCTTCCATTTATGTCTAAAATATAAAAAAAGTGGTTTCGGCCCAACTGTGCTCCTTCTTGCAAAAGAACGCTATCTACGAAAAATTTCAGTCAGGATTCAGGTCTCATCATAGCACAGAAACTGCACTCGTTAAAATTACAAACGACTTACTTCAAGCTTCTGACCAAGGCTGCGTCTCAATACTAGTGTTACTTGATCTCAGTGCTGCATTCGACACTATAGATCATAAAATACTCCTAGACCGACTACAAAATTACACTGGTATTCAGGGACAGGCATTACGGTGGTTTAGGTCATACCTATCAGACAGACACAATTTTGTCTATTTAAACGGGGAAAAATCTGAGATAACAATAGTAAACTATGGAGTGCTGCAAGGATCTGTGTTAGGCCCTCTACTATTTTCAATATACATGCTGCCACTCGGCAATATTATAAGAAAACATGGAATTAGTTTCCACTGCTATGCTGATGATTCTCAGTTATATATTTCATCACGACCTGATGAAATCTCTAAATTATCCAAACTGACAGAGTGTATTAAAGAAGTAAAACATTGGATGACCAGTAATTTTCTTCTATTAAATTCTGATAAGACTGAAGTATTACTTATTGGACCAAAGACCTGCACACAGAATCTCTCAGACTATAGTCTGCATTTAGAAGGATGTACGGTTACTCCATCCTCGACAGTTAAAGATCTGGGTGTCATATTAGACAGCAACTTGTCCTTTGAAAATCATATTTCATATGTTACAAAAACAGCCTTTTTCCACCTCAGAAACATTGCCAAGATACGGAATATGTTATCTATTTCTGATGCAGAAAAGTTAATTCATGCTTTCATGACGTCTTGATTAGATTACTGTAATGCATTATTAGCTGGTTGTCCTGCTTCCTCAATAAACAAGCTACAATTAGTACAAAATGCAGCTGCTAGAGTTCTTACCAGGTCAAGAAAATATGATCATATAACACCAATTTTATCATCTCTACACTGGTTACCCATTAAGTTCTGTATCGATTTTAAAGTATTGCTAATGACCTATAAGGCTCTAAATGGTTTAGCTCCTGTGTACTTAACCGATCTTCTATTGCCCTACAACCCGTCATGCTCTTTAAGATCACAAAACTCGGGACTTCTGGTTGTACCTAGGATAGCTAAGGCCACTAAAGGAGGGAGAGCGTTTTCACATTTGGCTCCGAAACTCTGGAATAGCCGTCCTGATAATGTTAGGGGCTCAGACTCACTCACCCAGTTTAAATCTAGATTAAAGACACATCTCTTTAGCCAAGCATTCACATAATGCATCTCATATCAGATCAACTGCTCATTCTGACTATCTTTGCTTAAAGTTATGAACAGCAGCTACACTAATTATTCTCCTTTTGCTTTTCTGTTTTACCTCGGGACATCTACCCCGAGGTGACTAGAGAGCACATCAGCTTCAGTCCGGATCCAGCCTCTTCAGAAGACCTCAGATGACCATCACTTGTGAAGAGACGGCGCCAGTTCCTGCGAGGACTTCAGAAGACGCAATCATCTGGATCAACATGCCCATTACCTAATTCTTTATCCTAATTATTAATTTATTTTCCGGGAGCTCTTTGCTTCTAACTTCGGTTAAACTGCTAACTCTGATTGTAAATGAATTAACTAAATTATTTTATTTGCTAACTGCTTTCTTTAAATTGTAATGTTGATATCCATTCTCTGTAAAGCTGCTTTGAAACGATATGTATCGTGAAAAGCGCTATACAAATAAATTTGAATTGAATTGAATTGAATTGAATGGATTAGGGCTGATTAGGCCAGTGCAACATATTGACTGTCTCTGGAGTGGCTCCGGCCTAGTTAGGGGGGACACTACACAGGCAGAGATGGGAGAGCGGACTCTACCAAGGGAAAACACAGGCTTGCCAATAGAGAATCTGTACCATGGAGCTCCTGCCTCAAGTGGAGGAGTTGTCTATGTCTCTCGGCTGGCCTGGGAATGCCTTGGTGTCCCCCCGGAAGAGCTGGAGGAAGTGTCTGGGCATCGGGAAGTCTTGGAATCTCTGCTCAGACTGCTGCTCCTGCGACCCGGCCCCGGATAAGCTGTAGAAAATGAATGAATGAATAATATCTTATCCAACTTTGGGTTGGTGGAGAACTCCTGCCTCAAGTGGAGGAGTTCAAGTATCTTGGGGTTTTGTTCACGAGTGAGGGAAGGAAGGAGCGTGAGGTTGACAGACAGATCGGTGCAGCTTCTGCAGTAATGCGGTCGATGTACCGGTCTGTCGTGGTGAAGAAGGAGGTGAGCTGCAAGGCGAAGCTCTCGATTTACCGGTCAATCTACGTTCCTACTCTCACCTATGGTCATGAGCTTTGGGTCATGACCGTAAGAATGAGATCCCGGATACAGGCGGCCGAAATGAGCTTTCTCCGCAGGGTGGCAGGGCGCTCCCTTAGAGATAGGGTGAGGGGCTCGGTCACTCGGGAGGAGCTCAAAATAGATCCGTTGCTCCTTCACATCGAGAGGAGTCAGCTGAGGTGGCTCGGGCATCTGTTTCGGATGCCTCCTGGACGCCTCCCTAGGGAGGTGTTCTGGGCATGTCCCACTGGGAGAAGGCCCCGGGGAAGACCTAGGACACGCTGGAGAGACTATGTCTCTCGGCTCGGTGTCCCTCCGGAAGAGCTGGAGGAATGGTCTGGGGAGAGGGAAGTCTGGGAATCTCTGCTCAGACTGCTGCCCCCGCGACCCGGCCCCGGATAAGCGGTAGAAGATGAATGAATGAATACCATGGAGGTATCACAACATATGGATACCTAGCCTAGCACAGGTTCCACCAATGCATACGAGTGTTAAGCCTGGTATCAGACTGTTCTAAATTCCCTATATATGAGTACACCAAAGGGACCTTTATTATGAAACAACTTATTGTGTATGTCACTGGGTAATGTTTCCGCTATTCCGCTATTCTGTTTACTTTCACTTTGACAGCCGCTCGCTCCGTCACTTCTTCAGGTGTTAATGTGCGTGACTGAATGTAAGTTTATTTTGATTATACACAGTTAAATGTGATACACGTTCATTGTATTGGGTTTAAATATTCAGCTTGAGCACTTGAAGTTTATATTATGTACGATGTTATAATGTGAAGCTACATGTGATTCACGTGCATTTGTTCGCTGTAGTTAATTCCTTTTTCTGTGACGTTGGTCCATGTATAACGTGTCAGTAGTTAGTTGCGGTTTATGTTCATGTGATTCAAAGTTATTAGACAAACATTAATGTATATTTTATTCTGTATATTTCAGAAATACCACATTCAATGCCTCATGTATACATTGGGAAGTTCAATACAGTTCGATGGTGTCAATGTAAAGGAGCATCTAAACACATTATAAAGAGTTGAAGAGTCCTCTGTCTCCTGTCACGCTTCTTGCCGGAGCCCCGTAGTGGATGAGCATTCACCTACCTATATTTAAGTTCAGTCCGTAATAAATGGTCCTTCGAGCCGGATGCTACACTCATTACGGTTATGGAGCAACAGAGCACATATTATTCTCCTGATACCACACATTCTGCACGACCATCAACCAGAGCACGACAGCTCTCAACACGTCTGCAAGATTATTCAGTAACTTTACCCAAATCTCTCATGCCAGATCCTGCGCAGTATGACATTTCATACCATCAGCCGAGGATGGATCATCCCACAGCACAGCTAAACCTCAGTGGACAGGCCAGGCCAGTCTCGACTGTGGAGCAGCTTCCCATGGGTGAGTTATCTCTGATGCAGTATGGAGCAGGTCAAGCTACAGGACATTTGAGCATGACCGATAATGGACGTGGATTTCATGCAAGACAGCTGGATGCTGAGAGATCCCTTAGCCATACGAATTCACCAGTAGCTCAACAAGCATATTGCAGTCAATCCGAATGTGCGTCACTTAGCAGTGGCACTGTATCACCTTCACCTCTGGACGAAGAACTGGTTAGAGGTATCGCACCACCTGTGGTCAGACCGAAAGCAACTGCAGCGCCATCTATCCCCCTCCTGCATTCAGGTCAGCCATTCCCAGCTCCTGTGATCACTAGAGACATTTCTCAACCGTCAGCTCTGTGCCACATGACACAAACCATGCCTAATGCTACCTATGGTATGACACCATACATTGGTATCTCATCTTCACCTGCCCCATATGCAACGCTGCATCAGCATACTTTCTCTAGTACACCAGATTTCCGTCCTGCATATCAGCTTACCTCATCATTGCCACGCACTGTTACATCAGTACAGCTGCCTTTAGTTACAACAGCCCACGCGACTCATGTTCCACCTGTTTATCAGTTACAGACCACTGTGCAGTGCCAACCACAACAGCAGTCATTCCTGTGCCAGACCCTTATCGACCTTCACCATCGGTCACGGGATATTATGTCACTCAGCCTTCGGCTCATATACCAGGACAGACCTGGCGTGGTTATCCAGCGATGTACCCGCCGGCACCTCCAACCCCTGTTTACACGCCAAGTACCTGCAGCACCTCCACTCCAGCCAGTCCCAATTCCAACATTACCTAAGCTCGTAAATGATAGTGAGAGAGAGTTTACGGATCTGAAGATGGCTTTGGACAATCTCCTCAATCCTCACACTGAGCTTACTGAACATTATAAATACAGGGTGCTAATGGAACAGTTAGTCCTGGAAGAAGCAAGGCTAATCGCCCAAGCATGCCGGCATCATCCTGCGCCCTATGTAACAGCTATGATAGCATTGCAGCGGCAGTATGGCCAACCTCATCAGCTGGCACAAAGTGAAATTGCATCCCTGTTGAACTCGCCTGATATTAGAGCTGGGATGCAAAGGCTTTCCAGAGTTTTGCACTTAATGTTGACCTGTTAGTAGGCATGCTGTTATCGCTTGAGGGGCCACAGGGACGAGAACTTACTTGCACGGGGCATGTTGACCGATTGCTCAGTAAGCTACCCAAGCACTACCGAGATAGTTTTATTGAGCACCTCCAGCTACGAGGGCGACTGAGCACTGATAGCCTCAACCCGTATAACCTCCATGACCTTGCTGATTGGTTGAAAGTGAAGGCAGAGGCCCAGCGTCTGTCAACTAAAATGGTACAACGCTACCAGACTGAGAGAGTTCAAGTTCCACGTAGAGAACGTCAACCTGTCCCAAAGCCCCAATCTCGGTTTGCTGCAGTTTACCATGGTAGTGACCAACCCAAAGAGGTCAGTACAGTACATTATGTCCATACAGAGCCCTCTCGTGCTCAGCAATCAGTTAAAAGCCTGAAACGTCTGTGTCTGTTCTGTAAAAGTCAAGAGCACTACTTGTCGCAGTGTAGTGAAATCACTGATCACACAACTGAAACAGATTCTCAAGTGGATAAAGGATAGCAAGAGATGTTGGAAATGTGGACGAACAAGTCATAAATGTGAGGAATGCACACTAAAGAAGCCGTGCAGAGAATGTGGCAATATACACCTCAGCGTCCTGCATTCCATTGCTAAGGAGGGTCCTAACCTTGTGCTATTCACGACGTCTGAAGATCGAGCATATCTGACCTCCTCTAGCTCAACAGGACGTGTTTACCTGAAAGTAGTCCCGGTGCTACTGTGGAATGGCAAGAGGTCCGTACCAACCTATGCTATCCTGGATGATGGGGCCCAGCGGAGCATTGTTCTTCCCGCAGCGGTTCAGCAGTTAGGACTTGCGGGTAGGGAAGAGATCATGGCCCTTCGTACCATCAGACATGATGTCACAGAGTTGAAGGGACGGTCAGTCGATCTGCTGCTTTCCACACAGTCAAATCCAAAGGAGAAGTACAGCCTTACAAATGTGTTTACTGCTCCTCTTCTTACGTTAACCGAACAAACTTATCCCAGCAAGAGACTCCAGCGATGCTATTACCACCTCAGAGGGATTCCTCTTTCATCATTTAATAAAGTGCAGCCCCTTCTCCTAATTGGGTCTGATTATCCTCAGCTGATCACAGCCAAGGAGCCCATCAGATTAGGACCGGCTGGTGGACCGGCAGCTGTACGTACGCAGCTTGGTTGGGTTCTTCAGAGACCAGATGGACTTCTCCTTCATCAGGTACCTTCACCACAGTGCTTATTCACCTCCCTAACTCCAATTCGAGATCCTGTCTACCAACATGTAGAGCGACTGTGGCAATTGGACATCCTCCCATACCGTAGCGAAAAGCTGGTAACCCGATCGAAACAGGATCTAGCGGCTGTGAATATGCTGGAGACTAAAACACGACGTGTGGAAGTTAATGGCATCTGGCGTTACACTACTCCACTCCTTCGTGCCCCAGATGCCCCACCGTTGAGAGGAACAAAGGAGTCAGTCTTATCTAGCCTCAGAAGCATTGAGAAGCGTCTCAGCAAAAACAAAGAGAAAGCTAAAGTATATGAGACTGAAATACAGAAACTCCTTGATTCAGGGTACATAGTCAAGGTATCACCAGAAAATCTGCGGCCAAACGAGGAGGCATGGTTCATACCACATCACCTTGTACACCACAATGGGAAAGACCGGCTGGTTTTCAACTGTTCCTTCGTGCATCTGGGTGTCTCCCTTAATCAGCAGCTGCTTCCTGGGCCCAACCTTGGTGCATCATTGCTGGGAGTACTCCTTCGGTTTCGGCAATATCCGGTTGCCATTAGTGGTGACATACGCGGTATGTTCCACCAGGTGAGACTCCTACCCGAAGACAGACCTCTGCTGAGGTTCATTTGGAGGAACATGCGCAAAGAGGATCCGCCTGACATTTACGAATGGCAAGTCTTACCCTTTGGGACGACCTGCAGTCCCTGTTGCGCCACCTTTGCCCTGCAGACACATGTACGCAGCCAACAGGATGGAAATGAAGACGTGCTGCAGTCTATAGAACGAAACTTTTACGTAGACAATTGTCTTCAGAGTCTTGCTACTGCTATGGAAGCTAAGCAGCTGATCGACAAGATGAGACCTCTTCTAGCCTCAGGGGGCTTTGAAATAAGACAGTGGGCTTCTAATGTACCTTCAGTCGTACAGCACTTACCTCCAACAGCCCGCTCAGAGAGCATTGAGCTGTGGTTGCGGCAGTATACTCAAGATCCTCTGGAACCAGCTCTTGGTTTGATGTGGCACTGCCTGGAAGATCATCTGGGCTACCGCCACCGCGCAATGGGAGAGCACCCCCCAACAATGAGACACATATATAAAGTCTTGGCGTCACAATATGACCCCCTAGGGTTTATCATTCCCTTTACTACACGGGCCAAGATTCTTGTCCAGAAGCTCTGGGCCAAACCAAGAAATTGGGATGACCCAAACCTTCCCACAGACTTACTTGAGAAGTGGAAAATGTGGGAAGAAGAGTTACCTGACCTCAGCAAGATCAAGCTTCCCCGATGCTACATTCCCACCAACTTTGATGTGGAGACATCGAGATTTAGTTTGCATGTGTTCGGTGATGCATCAGAGGTGGCCTATGGATCAGTGGCTTACCTCCTTGTTGAGCAGCATGGAGAAACGCATACCTCCTTTGTAATGGCCCGCTCTAGAGTAGCCCCCAAACGACAGTTGTCAATACCACGTCTTGAACTGTGCGCAGCTCTGACCAGTGCCCAGCTTGCCAATCTCCTCACCCAGGAACTGACCATCAGTATTGAGAAGGTAACATTATGGACTGACTCTACTACAGTCCTGACCTGGATTCAATCAGAGTCTTGTAGGTATAGAGTCTTCGTTGGGACAAGAGTGGCGGAAATCCAAGAATTGACTGAGATTCACTCCTGGAGGTATGTGGATTCCTCCAATAACCCAGCAGACGATATTACCAGAGGGGAGGACACTTACAGAGCTGGCAATCAAAGGCAGGTGGAGTCAGGGTCCAAAATTCCTCCATGAACCTCCAGATCGGTGGCCAGTCACACCCTTGATAGAGGCCCAAAATGACACCTCGGAAACAAAAAAGTCTGTATTTTGTGGTCTAGTTGGGAATGATCAACGTTCTGAAATTCCTGATGCATCTCAGTATGCTTCGTGGAAGGACTTGGTTGACGCTACTTACCAGTTTCTTCACGGGGCGGCTGCCAAAGACATAAGTACGCAACACCCAGATTACCAGAGTACGGTAGCACTCATATTGAGTCGATGTCAGGAGGAGACCTTCTCAGAGGAGTTTAGAGCCTTGAAGGCAGCGAAGCCTGTGTCTGCATCCAGCCGTCTAAACACACTTGCAGCAGAATTCGATCACACCCTGGAACTAATCCGTGTGGGAGGAAGACTGCGGAAGCTGGATAGCTTAAGCCAAACCGAGATTCACCCAGTGGTTTTAGAGCCGCGCCATACGGTGACCAAACTTCTCATAAAGCACTGTGATGAACGCCTTCTCCATCCAGGACCTGACAGGGTTTTTGCTGAACTCCGTCGCCATTACTGGATCCTGAAAGGCAGACAGGCAGTAAGGCAACATCAGAGAGAGTGTATGGAGTGCCAAAAGTGGAGAGCCAAGCCAATTGTACCGATCATGGCTGACTTACCTTCAGCTCGACTAAGACTGTACCAACCACCCTTTTTCTCAAACTGGAGTTGACTGTTTTGGGCCTTTCATTGTGAAGATTGGCCGTCGCACCGAAAAGAGATGGGGAGTCATCTTCAAGTGCTTGACGACCAGATGCATACATCTTGATCTCCTTAGCAGCATTGACACGGACGCATTTTTGTTGGCGCTTAGACGCTTTATAGCTCGCAGAGGAACTCCATCTGAAATATTTTCAGATCAGGGGACCAATTTCCGAGGAGCGGAGACGGAGCTAAAGGAAGCCTACAAGGTAATGGAGCCCAAACTTCAAGATTTGTTGTCTAATTATCAGATTAACTTCAGGATGAATCCTCCCGCCGCACCACACTTTGGAGGCGTATGGGAGAGGGAGATCAGATCAGTAAAGTCTGCCCTGCAGGTAGTTGTTAGGGGCCAGTCGCTTCCAGAAGAAGTACTGCGCACAGTACTGATTGAGGTAGAGGGCATCCTCAACAGCAAGCCTTTAGGGTATGTCTCGTCTGATGTGGCAGACATAGACCCAGTTACCCCTAACATGCTGCTTATGGGTCGGCGAGATGCCTCACTCCCCCAGGTAATTTACACTCCTGAACCGTTATCCAAGCGCCGCTGGCGTCATTCCCAGACCATCGTCGATCACTTCTGGTCATACTATATTACGACACTACCTTCCAAACCTCCAGCTTCGCCAGAAGTGGCAGCGAGAAACTCATGATTTAACTGAGGACACGGTAGTGATGATCATGGATCCGCAACTTCCCAGAGCCCATTGGCCAGTTGGTCGGGTTGTCAAGTTGATACCCAGTGCTGATGGACATATCAGATCAGCTCAAATCAAGGTCAATGATCGTTTCTACCTACGACCTGTGGCCAAACTGGTCAGACTTCCGGCACTCCCAGATGGAGAGGACACTGACCTTAAAGACTAGGGAATTCATTTGACACATATTAGCTGTGCTAATATGGGGGCGGCTGTTCTAAATTCCCTATATATGAGTACACCAAAGGGACCTTTATTATGAAACAACTTATTGTGTATGTCACTGGGTAATGTTTCCGCTATTCCGCTATTCTGTTTACTTTCACTTTGACAGCCGCTCGCTCCGTCACTTCTTCAGGTGTTAATGTGCGTGACTGAATGTAAGTTTATTTTGATTATACACAGTTAAATGTGATACGCGTTCATTGTATTGGGTTTAAATATTCAGCTTGAGCACTTGAAGTTTATATTATGTACGATGTTATAATGTGAAGCTACATGTGATTCACGTGCATTTGTTCGCTGTAGTTAATTCCTTTTTCTGTGACGTTGGTCCATGTATAACGTGTCAGTAGTTAGTTGCAGTTTATGTTCATGTGATTCAAAGTTATTAGACAAACATTAATGTATATTTTATTCTGTATATTTCAGAAATACCACATTCAATGCCTCATGTATACATTGGGAAGTTCAATACAGTTCGATGGTGTCAATGTAAAGGAGCATCTAAACACATTATAAAGAGTTGAAGAGTCCTCTGTCTCCTGTCACGCTTCTTGCCGGAGCCCCGTAGTGGATGAGCATTCACCTACCTATATTTAAGTTCAGTCCGTAATAATATTATACTTAAATCTTTTATATTCTGATTAATAAAAATCTTTCCACAAAACGGTCGTCCCTTGCCAGCACTGATTAATAAGGATAGTTCACCCAAAAATGAAAATCTGCCAGTTAGTTGAATTTTATTAAAGTTTTAATATGGATTATTTTTCAAAACAAAAAAACGCATTGCTTTCGCTTCAGAAGGCCTTTATTAAAACCTGGATTCGTATTGGGATTACTTTTTTTTTTTTTTTTTAGAATGTGAATGCATCATTATTGGCTTCAAATGCGGCTCCCGATTTCGACAACCATTATAAACCTTGGAGAGATAATTTTTAATATATCTCTGATTGTGTTCATCTGAAAGAAAAATAGTCATTAACTTCTAGGAGTGAGCTTAAGGGTGAGTGAATCATGGGAAAATTTTGCAGTTTTGGGTGAACTAACCCTATCAAAACCCCTTGGTGCCAGCAAGAATATGGGTCGTAAAGAGTCTTTAAGCTGCACTAAAAGGTCTTTATTCTCAGCAAAGGCCAGTGTGAAATTAAACCACTTCCTGTAAGTGTTTTAACCATGCTATTCACCATTCTGAGACCACACCTCATCTGTAGACGCATTTTCAGAGACCAAACACAGCAGATAATGGAATTAGACAGCATTTTAATACAAATGTTGAGTGCAGAAACGACCGAGGACACAACTGGACCTCAAACACTGCGCAATAACAGTGTCACAGGATTTGATGAAGGAGATCGAAAAGCAACAGTAAGCAGAAAAATTACTTTAAAAGTAGAAATAGTGTTCGCAGAATGTCGTTGTTCATAGCTGTCAATGTTTGAGGAAGTGTAACATACAATTATCAAATTATTCCTAAGAATAACATGACAATGTTTCAACTTGTAATATTAATGTGTGAAGAAAATGCTATATAAAAGCTCTATCTATAGTATTATCTAAAGACAATGGTAGATTACCTAAAAATGTCGATTTTAAACATTTTTTTATAATACGAAGGGTATTCAATGATATGTGTGTTTTCTCTCTGTTTGTCAGGAGGAAGCAGGCGTTTGGTGTTGATGACAGTGTGTCTCGGGATCATTTGTGTTCTTCTGCTGATCTTCATCATACTGCAGCACATTTTCATCACAGCAGAGAGAGAATCTCTGTTCAAGATTCACAAGAACACAGTTGAAGAGTTCAGTCAGACCATCAACAGATTACAGGACAATTACACTGATCTGATGCCTGAAAAACACCAGCTGAAGAACAACTTCAACTCTCTGAGTCAGAAGAACCTGGAGTTAGAAAGCAACATCACATCTTTGAATGAAGCACTGAAAAATGTGGCTTCTAAAAAAGGTTAGTTTAAATATGTTTTTTTTTTTTTTTTTTTAAGTTGTTTCTTTATCACAGTGTTTACCTATGAAAATCTGTGTGGTCCAGGTGTTTTTTTCTTATCCAGTGAGTTGAAGAGCTGGTCTGAGAGCAGGCAGTACTGCAGGGATCGAGGAGCTGATCTGGTCATTATAGACACTGAAGAGAAGCAGTGAGTTTGAGTGAGTGTCTGTTCATGAACGAGAGGAATCAATCACACTTATTCCTGTTTTTATCCTCATACAGAGACTCGTATCTTCATTCAAGGAGAGAGTGTGGATTGGTTTGACTGACATTGAGAAATGAGGGCAACATGAAATGGGTGGATAATTCACCACTGAAACAAGGGTAAGTGCTAAACAATCACAGAAATCCACTGTTGATGTATTTGTAAAGTCCGTTTGAGGGTATGTTTACATGAAAATGATGTACTAAAAACGGATACGACAACGTTTATAAAATGATCCTCATTCACACGGATCTGTGACGAATGGCCAAAATCATAAAAAGTTATCAGTTATGTTCAACGTTACGTCGATACTGACGTAATGGGATGTCGCTTGGGAACCCAATCACCTCCAAGTGGTTCAAAATGAGCCAATGGGAGTTGGCCAGTGTTTTATTTTTTATTTTTTACATTTACATGCCGAGCCACACCCACCTGGCACATCCAGCCGTGTCCCGCCCCATTGCCATTCTTCCTAGAGGTGCATGAGGAGGTTCAGAAGATGTGGAAGGCACCTTTTACTGGCAGAAACCATTATTATACACCTCCACTCTCACTACCCTCAATGGTGGGGCCGCCAAAAGTTACGTGGACATTTCACAAGTGGAGCATGCGATTGCAGTGGACTTGAGCCCGCAGTCTGCTGCCACCTGGCAGAATTGTCCACGCCTCCACGGCCACAGCGAGTAAGACGACGGCAGCTCTGGCTGCTCAGGCTTACTCCGCCGCTGGGCAGGCCATGGCCATCTTGCAGGTCCATCAGGTGAAAGCTCTGAAAGAGCTGCATGAGGGTAATTCTGAGCCAGGGCTGCTGCAAGAATTGCGTATGGGGATTGAATTTGCCCTCTATTGACATATCACAGCATGCCCCCTGGGTCAGACAATGTCCACTCTGGTGGTCCAGGAGTACCATCTCTGATTGGACCTGGCCGAAATGAAGGACACTGACAAAGTTTGCTTTCTTGACACCCCCATTTCCCAGGACGGGCCTCTTTGGCAACACTGTCAAGGACTTTACCCAGCAGTTCTCGGCCGTCCAGAAGTGGACAGAGAACATTAACCACATCCTGCCCCGACATGATGTTGCCACCAATAGAGGGTGTCCCCCTGCGGCTGCACAGTCTCCTGGGAGAGGACTGGTACCTTCCCATATTCCACGAGCCCCCCGTAGGAAGGTCCAGGCCACTAACACCCTGAAAAAGAAGCCTCCTAAGTGGTCCTTTGACGGGTGGCCCAGAGATGGAGAGGACTGCTCTGTCCCAGGAGATGGTGAAAGAAAAATCTGCTCCTTCCCCTGGAAGAGAGCTAGGTGGAAAATCCTGTGTTTCGTTCTATTTCTGTTCTGCTTTTTCTGTTTCTTTTCTGTTGTTTCTGTACCTTTTCAATTAAAGAGTTTCCAAAATCTCTGGGACATATTGGGTCTGCACTTATAGTAAGAGTGATACACTGTTTCCTCACTCTCAGCTGCATACTTATTTGCCACAGGCAGGGCTTTGGTGCCTCGGGGATGCACAGCCTCCCCACGCCTCCCTGCCCCGTCCCTCAGGGACTCTCAGAGTCTCTGCCTCTGCTTCGGAACGCTCCACCTCCCGGGTTGGTCCTCAGTGCTCCACGCTATCCCCTCCACGGGTACTTCTGCTGTTCAGGTGGTGGATGCTTGGGGGAGCTTTAGGGCTTGGCTGGGGCTCCCCAACCCGTCCCGTTGGCACATTCGAACAGTCAGACTCGGCTATGCGATTCAGTTCACCAGGTGTCCCCCAGGTTCAGCAGCGTCTTGTTCACCTTTGTGGCAGGCAAGGACGCCTCTGTCCTGAGGACATAAATAGCAGTTCTGTTGGCGAGTGATGCAATAGAGCCTGTCCCTCCAGCCAAGATGGAGTCAGGGTTTTACAGCCCATACGAATATGTAAGTAAGGCGGGGAGTTACAGCCACGTCACTGATGCACTGGCACACAGCTGGCCCCAGGGCCTACGCAAATATGCGTTTCCCCAGTGAGCCTTCTCAGACCTCAGTTCAGGTGTGCATTGTTCAGTTCCTTGCTTTATGTTTATATTCTGGAAGATTCTAGTCTTGCTTGGTCTGATTATAGTCGTGTTAAGTTCTGCATTTCCCGGTGTTCGTTTGCTGCCAAGTTTGTGGATTAAAGAGACCTTCTCTGGACTTTTGCCTCCTGTGCCTGTTTAACCAAGAAGAACTGTGACAGTTTGTTCCTGTCATCCTAAATTGACTTAGTTTCCAAGTCTGTGTCATTTTCATTCAGTTCACCTATTGTTCATTAATTATCTCATTAGTTGTTTATTCTAGTGTACGCCCTGTTTTGTTCAGTTTCTTTGTCCTGTATCGTCAATGATAGGATCTGGACCAACACTATGTTGCTGTCTGGATATATATATATATATATATATATATATATATATATATATATATATATATATATATATATATATATATATATATATATATATATATATATACATACAGGGAGTGCAGAATTATTAGGCAAGTTGTATTTTTGAGGATTAATTTTATTATTGAACAACAACCATGTTCTCGATGAACACAAAAAACTCATTAATATCAAAACTGAATATTTTTGGAAGTTTTAGTTTTTAGTTTTAGCTATTTTAGGGGGATATCTGTGTGTGCAGGTGACTATTACTGTGCATAATTATTAGGCACCTTAACAAAAAACAAATTTATACCCATTTCAATTATTTATTTTTACCAGTGAAACCAATATAACATCTCAACATTCACAAATATACATTTCTGACATTCAAAAACCAAACAAAAACAAATCAGTGACCAATATAGCCACCTTTCTTTGCAAGGACACTCAAAAGCCTGCCATCCATGGATTCTGTCAGTGTTTTAATCTGTTCACCATCAACATTGCGTGCAGCAGCAACCACAGCCTCCCAGGACACTGTGCAGAGAGGTGTACTGTTTTCCCTCCTTGTAAATCGCACATTTGATGATGGACCACAGGTTCTCAATTCAGATCAGGTGAACAAGGAGGCCATATCATTAGATTTTCTTCTTTTATACCCTTTCTTGCCAGCCACGCTGTGGAGTACTTGGACGCGTGTGATGGAGCATTGTCCTGCATGAAAATCATGTTTTTCTTGAAGGATGTAGACTTCTTCCTGTACCACTGCTTGAAGAAGGTGTCTTCCAGAAACTGGCAGTAGGACTGGGAGTTGAGCTTGACTCCATCCTCAACCCGAAAAGGCCCCACAAGCTCATCTTTGATGATACCAGCCCAAACCAGTTCTCCACCTCCACCTTGCTGGCGTCTGAGTCGGACTGGAGCTCTCTGCCCTTTACCAATCCAGCCACGGGCCCATCCATCTGGCCCATCAAGACTCACTCTCATTTCATCAGTCCATAAAACCATAGAAAAATCAGTCTTGAGATATTTCTTGGCCCAGTCTTGACATTTCAGCTTGTGTGTCTTGTTCAGTGGTGGTCGACTTTCTGCCTTTCTTACCTTGGCCATGTCTCAGAGTATTGCACACCTTGTGCTTTTTGGCACTCCAGTGATGTTGCAGCTCTGAAATATTCTCCAAACTGGTGGCAAGTGGCATCTTGGCAGCTGCACGCTTGACTTTTCTCAGTTCACGGGCAGTTATTTTGCGCCTTGGTTTTTCCACACGCTTCTTGCGACCCTGTTGACTATTTTGAATGAAACGCTTGATTGTTCGATGATCACGCTTCAGAAGCTTGGCTATTTTAAAACTTCTGCATCCCTCTGCAATATATCTGACTATTTTTGACTTTTCTGAGCCTGTCAAGTCCTTCTTTTGACCCATTTTGCCAAAGGAAAGGAAAGTTGCCTAATAATTATGCACACCTGATATAGCGTGTTGATGTCATTAGACCACACCCCTTCTCATTACAGAGATGCACATCACCTAATATGCTTAATTGGTAGTAGGCTTTCCAGCCTATACAGCTTGGAGTAAGACAACATGCATAATGAGGATGATGTGGTCAAATACTCATTTGCCTAATAATTCTGCATTCCCTTTATTCACACAAGCTTAGTGAGTAAATGGCAGAACACTGACCCCTATATTTACACTGAGTAACTGCATAATGTCCTGTTGTCACCCACTTGAGTTTAATAGCTATATATCGAGACATTTCTGTTTCTCCTACCATCATTCTATCCATCCCAACTTAAACATGTTATTTGTTCACTTCCATTTAATTGCTATCAATATAAAGGTCAGGGTAAAAGTGTTTGAGTCTGTAAGCAGAGTTTCATTGTAGGACCGAAAGTATTTTCTCTGTCTAAACCAATAAAGCCACTTCCGTTTTAAGGTCAGCACTATTTAAAAGAAACCATGCCTATCATTCCACCACAGCTCATCTGTGAACACTTGCTGTCAGACCTAAGAGCAAATAATGGATTTACAGGACATTTATGAAAATGTTGACAACGATGGTATTAAGGAGACATCTGGACCTCGAACACTGAATCCCAGACGGGATGAAGGAAAAACTCAAAAGTCCAGTAAGTTTCATTTGAAGCAGAAATGGTGTCGCTGATATTTGAGGAACTGAGAAATAATATTTTTTCAAAGAAAGATGTGTCCATATGTCTGCTTTTTTGTGTTAATAAATTTTATTTAACTCTTCAAACATAATTATGTTCCTATCGTTATCGAGAAATATGTTTGTTATAAAGGCCTGTGAATAATCTAAAGATAAAGGTGGAGTTCAGCCTTTAAAGCTAAAAATATGAAGTGAATTGTTATTAATTTGTGTGTTTTCTCTCTGTTTGTCAGGAGGAAGCAGCGTTTGGTGTTGATGACAGTGTGTCTCGGGATCATTTGTGTTCTTCTGCTGGTCTTCATCATCCTGCAGCACATCTTCATCACAGCAGAGAGAGAATCTCTGTTCAAGAGTCACAAGAACACAGTTGAAGAGTTCAATCAGACCATCAACAGATTACAGGACAATTACACTGATCTGATGACTGAAACACACCAGCTGAAGAACAACTTCAACTCTTTAAGTCAGAAGAACCTGGAGTTAGAAACTGAACTAAGGAAGTTATATGAACAAGGTCAGTACAAATGGATTCATATGTACAGTGAGGAAAATAAGTATTTGAATACCCTGCTATTTTGCAATTCTCCCACTTCATGGAGGGGTCTGAAATTGTCATCGTAGGTGCATGTCCACTGTGAGAGACATAATCTAAAAAAAAAAAATCCAGAAATCACAATGTATGATTTTTTTAACTATTTATTTGTATGATACAACTACAAATAAGTATTTGAACATCTGAGAAAATCAATGTTAATATTTGGTACAGTAGCCTTTGTTTGCAATTACAGAGGTCAAACGTTTCCTGTAGTGTTTCACCAGGTTTGCACACACTGCAGGAGGGATTTTGGCCCACTCCTCCACACAGATCTTCTCTAGATCAGTCAGGTTTCTTGGCTGTCACTGAGAAACACTGAGTTTGAGCTCCCTCCAAAGATTCTCTATTGGGTTCAGGTCTGGGGACTGGCTAGGCCACTCGAGAACCTTGATATGCTTCTTACAGAGCCACTCCTTGGTTATCCTGGCTGTGTGCTTCGGGTCATTGTCATGTTGGAAGACCCAGCCTCGACCCATCTTCAATGCTCTAGCTGAGGGAAGGAGGTTGTTCCCCAAAATCCCGCAGTACATGGCCCCGGTCATCCTTGCAGTCGCCCTGTCCCGTGTGCAGAAAAACAATGATGCATGATGCTACCACCCCTATGCTTCACATTAGGGATGGTGTTCTTGGGATGGTACTCATCATTCTTCTTCCTCCAAACACGTTTAGTGGAATTATGACCAAAAAGTTTTATTTTGGTCTCATCTGACCACATGACTTTCTCCCATGACTCCTTTGGACCATCCAAATGGTCATTGTCAAACTTAAGACAGGCCTGGACATGTGCTAGTTTAAACAGGGGAACCTTCCGTGCCATGCATGATTTCAAACCATGACGTCTTAGTGTATTACCAACAGTAACCTTGGAAACGGTGGTCCCAGCTCTTTTCAGGTCATTGACCAGCTCCTCCCGTGTAGTTCTGGGGTGATTTCTCACCTTTCATAGGATCATTGAGACCCCACGAGATCTTGCATGGAGCCCCAGTCCGAGTGAGATTGACAGTCATGTTAGCTTCTTCCCAATTTTCTAATGATTGTTCCAACAGTGGACCTTTTTTCACTAAGCTGCTTAGCAATTTCCCCGAAGCCCTTTCCAGCCTTGTGGAGGTGCACAATTTTGTCTCTAGTGTCTTTGGACAGCTCTTTGGTCTTGGCCATGTTAGTAGTTGGATTCTTACTGATTGTATGGGGTGGACAGGTGTCTTTAACAACCTCAAACAGGTGCATCTAATTTAGGATAATAAATGGAGTGGAGGTGGACATTTTAAAGGCAGACTAACAGGTCTTTGAGGGTCAGAATTCTAGCTGATAGACAGGTGTTCAAATACTTATTTGCAGCTGTATCATACAAATAAATAGTTTAAAAAAATCATACATTGTGTTTTCTGGATTTTATTTTTAGATTATGTCTCTCACAGTGGACATGCACCTACGATGACAATTTCAGACCCCTCCATAATTTCTAAGTGGGAGAAATTGCAAAATACCAGGGTGTTAAAATACTTATTTTCCTCACTGTATATTTGAACTTTACAACACATTATAATTGTTTATGTTAATTGAAAGGAAAAGGCAGGTTTGTCGTATCCAGTGAGTTTGAAGAGCTGGTCTGAGAGCAGGCAGGACTGCAGGGATGGAGGAGCTGATCTGGTCATTATAGACACTGAAGAGAAGCAGGTGAGTTTGAGTGACAAACAGAAACACTTTAAGGGAATTCTGTTGTGAATCAACATACTGAAATCAAACAGACAAACAGCCAAACCGTAATTAAAAGAAACACAAAAGTCTCATGTTTTAGCACTGCTTGGAAAACAAATGCTTTAATAAAATGATAAAAATATCTTTCATAGAACTGTTCTTGTCTTCTGACAGACAAATACCAGATGAAGAACGCAAATGTAATTATGATTCTCACTCTTTATATATTTACACACAGAGGTTCATATCTTCTTTAGTCAAAGAGTTTGTGTGGATTGGTTTGTCTGACATTGAGAACGAGGGCAACATGAAATGGGTGGATAATTCACTCTGAAACGAGGGTAAGTGCTAGAAAACTCCCAGAAAACCACATACACTCACCACATGTTTCTAGTGAGTAAATACTTTTAGAGCTGTTCAGGAACTGAATCTGATTGTATGTTATTCAGGTTTTGGGAACTAAATGAGCCGAATAATGCAGGTGGAGATGAGGACTGTGTTGAACTGAATCCTGGAAAACCCAACCTGAACAACTGGAATGACATCCCATGCTCAGAGAAGAGAAAATGGGTTTGTGGGAAGTAACATCTTCATGATCGCTGTGACTCATATCTTCCAGCTTCATTAGTTTATTAGTAGTCATGATTTCTGATGACGGTTACTGTCAGTGTTTCATAAAATAACTAACTTTAGGATTTAATTTTGTTATAAACGAAGATTAGCTATTAAGATGTATTTTTAGAAGACAAGATTAAATATTTTTTACTGCACAATTAAATAAATGACAACATTCTGTTTCTCAAATTATTCTGAAATGCGAGATAATCACAGTAAATGACAGTGTAAAGTTTCCCTGATTCTCACTGTTATTCTGACACTGAATGATTGTAAAACTGCTTTTCAGCTGAATTGGTTCCCTTTAAATTAAATGGCTACTTTTACATTATTAGCATTGTAAACCCACAGCAACTGTTTGTTTTTATTTCATATTTTATTCTTGTGTATTTTATTCCAGTCCAGCAGGGCGCAGCAGAGAGCAGGATCATCAGAGGTTAGTCTCAGTCAGATCATTGCTAGGGTTCTCAGAAGTCGTCATAGTTGGGAAAACTTCTAGAGGAGAATGAGAGATGACAGCAAATATAATTTTTGTATTGCCATTTGCTCCCATTGCTACAGACAAAATTTGTGATAGTATTTCCATGACTTTATAAAAGAGGGGGAAATATAGAGCGATTGAATACAGCAGCCAGAAGAACAGGGATGGATTACTGACCGGGTCAATGGGGCCACTGAGACCTCAAAGCTTCACCCGTTGCCACTCTGATTCCTACATCTGAGGTCAAACCATCCTCATTACCATACAAACAAAGTGTAGAAAATGTAGAATGTAGATGTAAATACCTGTCCCCCTACCTGTGTTTTTGTTAATTAAGTAGGCCAGCACACCAGATTCATAAACTAAACGCCTGCAGATATTGAAGTTAGGCCCCTCTGATGTCACAATAAAATACTCCTCCTTAAGAAAGTTATCTATAATGAAACTATACTAAAGTGTAATATGTATGAGGTATTATATGCAAACTACAAGGAATAGTCAAGAACGACCTCTTAGATAAGAACACAAATATGAAGAATTTAATTAGAACAGAAATAGAAACTGAAAGATAGAATTTGAATGCTGTGATGTTTTCACACAATCACATAGACTTTAAATCTGATCAAATGAACACAAAAAAACCCAATACTTCGGTCAACCGCCTTATGAAAGTGGTCTCTGTATCAACTGTATTAAAAGACTATCAATTGAACCAATTAACTCATTTGGAATTATTATTATTATACACTGTGGGCGCAACACACACACACACACTCACACACTCACACACACTCTCACACACACACACACACCGTTGCAGGCCTGAATCGTAGCTCGGGTTCGTGGTGGCCGGAAAACAGTTGTAGTTCTTGTGTTTCTATTTCCTTCAGTGATCCTGCTTGTTATCATCAGGTGTTCATCAATAATCACACAAACATCACTTAATTAATCACTTTTGTATCTAATTAACTCTGTCACTGCTTCAGTGTTACTTTAACACCTGCTGGTGGTTCCCATATGAACACTGACTGGTGTTGATTTACACGGGGAATTTACTGTGAATGTCTTTAGGATTACAGACAGAGATCTGTTAGTGTTTAATGCTCTGTTTCTGTTAGTGTTTAATGTGTCATTGTGCTGGAGAGTCTGAGCTTCAGTCAATGATCTGAGAAACACTGATGTTGTGCTGCATGTTGATTTATTTAAAGACAGTAACTGTGTAGTTGATACAGTAATACAGTAATGACATGAACTCATGTAAGCGCTGTTGAAGCTACTGGATAACTGAGATTTGCATTTTATAGAAAAGGTTCCACTATAATAAACCAGCAAATACCTGTAAATTGCTTTTTTGTAAAACATTTAAAAAAAAAAAGAACATGAATTAAGATTTTTATCTTAATTTTACAGTTTTTGTTTCAACAGCTGTTAATGTAAGTTTTACATTAAAACAGTAAATATTACATTATTTTGACAAGGGCAGCAGAGATGTTCAGAGAACATGAAATATCCAAATAAAATATGGTTTCCTAAATGTTCAGAGAACGTCCTGATTGTTCTGTGAAGATCCACCAAATAACGTCCTCCAACCCTTAAAAGAACTTGAAAGAATGTTAAAAGAACGTTCTGGGAACATTACGAATGACGTCCTTGACACCAGTGAGGACGTTCTGAGAATGTTCTGGGAATGTAACATTTCTAGCGGGTAACTTGCAGATTTAGGAGAAACTCTTAAAAATAATGGACGTGTCAGTCCTCTGAGAGTATTTCACTACAGCCTTTTAGTGTTAAAACTACCTTCACTAACACCAAATCACAAACAATCCAAAAATGGCTGTTGCCGGCAATCTGCCTCAACAATCTGCCCAAAGACACCGTACACCACTGAGGCATCAGAGCCTTGAGAGCTGAGCCTTTTCTTTGTGAATGCAATAAATATTTTGATTTATAGATTTTCATCTGTGATGGCATCAAATAAAGGATTTATATACAGTAAAATTTCTGTGAATGATGCAGAATAAAACATTGCAATCATATTGAAAATAACATATGCGCCCATAACCTTGTGGCCCAAGTTCGAATTCCGGGCTTTCTGTTGGATCAGATCCGGCCCACATCTGGTCCGCGTGTAATCCGCATGTACCAGATGTGGGCCGGATCTGGGCCACACGATGTTGCTGTCTGGGGAGCATGATGAAACCCTATTTCTCACAAATCGCTTTTCTCATCTCATCGCATTTGAGATCATTCCAGTTGTTCAGGGAGTGTGTTCCAGGATTCAGTTCAATGCAGTCCTCATTTCTACTATAATAGTTATTCGGCTCACCTTCGGCCCAAAACCTGAATAAAACATGTCAGATTATTCAGTACCACAAATGTTCAACCAAAGTTTCCAGAAAATAAAAACTGAAGAATATCGCAATCAATTCATAAATCATCAGTGCTTGCAGTAACACAATGACAGTTTCAAGAACAAATTTAGTGCAGTAACTCAAGCAGAAGCAAAACTGCTGAAAAGTAAAACTATTTTTTTTAAGATTTGATGTTCTTGTTTTTAAAATGAGAGTCATGAACAAATGAATACACATGATTTTCTGTGAATGTTTTATCATTTACCCTTGTTTCAGTGGTGAATTATCCACCCATTTCATGTTGCCTTCATGCTTCGTGTCAGACAAACCAATCCACACACTCTCCTTCATGAATGACGTTATGTGCCTCTGTATGAATAAAAACAGGAATAAGTGAAATAAGTGAGATTACTACACATGCAAAATGAACAGACACTCACTCAAACTCACCTGCTTCTCTTCAGTGTCTATAATGACCAGATCAGCTCCTCGATCCTTGCAGTACTTCCTGCTCTCAGACCAGCTCTTCAACTCACTGGATATGAACAAACCATCTGGACCCCACAGGTATCCTAACAGAAACTGAACTTTTTCAAACTGCATATATAATTGAAGAAGAAGAAGAAAAATGGAAATGAAGTACTTAAACACTAACCTCTTTTAGAAGCTCCCAGAAAGTGCTGCACTATGATGCCAGCAATCAGAAGAAGACACAGGATCCCGAGACACACTGAGATCAGCACCAAACATCGACTTCCTGCCAAACATTGTCAGTGTTTCATGACAACTTTCTGCTGCAACTGCTTTACCAAATGATAGTATTTCAAGGTTGAGCTCAAGCTTATTGGCTACTGATACAGCAGGAACCAATCAGATGTAGGTGAAAGAACTTTGTATATATTTATTTATTTTATTTATCCTTTATTTTACTACATTTTATTAGTTCACCAACGTTAATCTACTAACGCTAAACTCCCCTGACCGCTTTGTCAGACAAAATGGTGGATTCGGGGTTATGATTGGTCAGATCGCCTGTCAATCAAACTGCCAACGAAGGGCCATGCGCTCTCATGCCACACATCATGTTCTCACGAAGTGAAAAATACAGCGCGGAGTAAAGAGGACACAGACAACGTATGAAACAGTTTCATATTTAAAATATTGTAATTTTTTTAAAGAAGTTTAATCAATAAATAGCGTCTAGTGTGTGTTTAATGTGTCGTGACAGATCGCTGTCGCTCCTCGTGAAGCGATCATCTCTTCATACTAGTTCATTTATAGCATCAAATAAACATGAATGAACATCAGAAGGAATGTTGTTTCAAAGACGCGAGGACACACAATTTATCAAGTTAAACAACGTTAATCTACTATAGGCGACTCCCTGACTGCTTTGTCGGATTCGCCGCTATCATTGGTTAGATCGCCTGTCAATCAAACTGTTTGCGAAGGGTCAATTAAGTAGACTGCGTTTCTTTGCTATGGACAGCGAGATTAATACGAATGGTTTGAGATTATTTGATTTTGTAAAGTAGACATTTCTCCCTGCAAAATACATTTAAAAGTATTGAAAGATGACAAAAACTCCAGTTTAAGTATTTTGCAAGTCATTCCATAACCAAGGGGCATAAAAGGAAAAAGCATACCATAATTGTTTGAGTAAAAAGCTGAGAGTTTTGAAATATAAGAAGGTAATTTACATAAAAATTAAGTTACCAACCTAAAATGTTTCGAATCAAACTACTCTAAAATATGCAAACACGAACATATGCTGAATACATTAATACATTAATACATATAAAGATATAAAGGAAGAAATATTGGCATATTAGTTTTGGAAAACAATTGAAATCTAACAGTTCTCATTTCCTGAATCCTCGCTGATGCCAACTCTGCTTCAAATGAAATGCTCTGCTTACTGCGACTTTGAGCTCTTCCTTCATTCTGACAGTGTCTTTGAAGTCCGATTGTGTTCTTATTATTTAAGAGTTTATTTTCAGAAAAGTTCTCTAATTCCATTATTGGTTCTTGTCTCTTGCGGTGCGTCTCGACAGAGGAGCTGTGGTTCTTCGAATGATGACTACTTGTAAGAAAAACCTCTCTGCCCTGAGCTTCCTGAGTTTTTCTTGGCTGCCCTATGCGGTGTTTATAAGATCCGTTATCAGAATCTGAAAGAGCTTATTCCCAAGTGCTTGAACACACATGGAATTTACCCAAGTATTGAAACTACCAGGACACACATATTACAAGACACATAATAACATTTAAGAATAAAACATGTACAAAGGTGTAAACAGAATTAACATTTACAGACAATGAACTTATTTTCAGTGAATTATAATATGAACAAGTAAGACAATGGTTTACCAAGGTACTGCACTAAACAGTGGGGTGTTTCAATTATTATGGTAAAAATTTATCTTATTATATAGCTTTTTTTTTTTTTTAATTTAAGACTTTATCATCTGATTATCTTGTTTACAGCTTCCTTTGCAATATATTATGTTTTAACAAACACTGTTAAAGGAAAACTGCCCAACTAAATGAAACACTGATCACCATAATAGTGACCAAACATTGTCAATAAAACCTCAACATCTAAACCTGTTAATTCTCCAACAGAACTGCAGAAGAATGACAGAAATAAAGTCAGTCTGGTTTGTAATAAGAGAGATTTCATGTCTTTTCAGTTGATTTCATCTAAGACTGTGTCTGAAGTCAGTTGTAGTTCTTGTGTTTCTCTTTCCTTCAGTGATTCTGCTTGTTAACAGCAGGTGTTCATCAGTAATCAATCAATCATCATGTAATTAATCACTAATTGCGTATCTGATGAATTAATTCCCATATGAACTCTGATTGGTGTTAATTTAACACAGGGGAATTCACTGTCTGAGTGTCTTTTGCAATGTACAATTTATATAAAATATACAATATACTCATTCGATCTTGATATACATAAAAGCTACTATTTATTAAAAATAGGCTTACATAAAAGAAAACGCTTTTGTGTTAAAGGGTCATTTCATCCAAAAATGAAATTTCAGTCATTAATTCTTCTCCCTCATGTGGTTCTACACCCATAAGACCTTCATTCATCTTCAGAACACAAATGAAGATATTTTTGATGAAATCTGATGGTTTAGTGAGTCTCTATTGACAGCAAGATAATGAATACTTTCAATGTCCAGAAAGATACTAAAACATATTTAAATCAGTTCATCCACAGAGTACAGTGGTTCAGCCTTAAGAAAGTGACGAGAATACGTTTTGTGCGCCAAAAAAACAAAATAACCACTTTTCAACAATATCTAGTGGTTTCAAAACGCTTCGTTACATCATTAGTGATTCGAAATTTCAATAGTTCATGTGACTTTGGCAGTTTGACACGCGATCCTATACACTATACGTCATGTCATTGTGTGCGTTGTGGACGTTAACATTTTTTATACACAAGTCGAATGGCTGTCATGCCGGAAGCTCATTATTTTATTTTTTTATGAGTGCAATGTTCGAATTGTGTCAGAACTTTTGGAGGTTTTATCTTCAATGAACAAGAGCATTTTTTTGTTTGTTTGTTTTTGTTTTTCGATGTTTTCTCTCATTTTCCATGTGTTATCCAGGCCTGAAAAATTGTTCATTACTTTTTCAGGATTTCTAGGTTTTTCAGGACACATGGAAACCCTGTCTCTCTAAGTTCTGCTTCGGCCAAAGGGAAGGAAAACAATCTCACAGAGAAGAGTTCATTTAAGTCTTTACCTTTATTGTAAAATTATCAGGGTTTACAGATCCTTTCACTCACAACACGGATACACTCCACCTGCACAGAATCCTGTTTGTCCAGTACTTTCCTTGGCAAACGATTTCCCTTCATTCACAGGGCATCCTTCTTTTATTTTGCGTGCGCATGTGCAGAAAATTAGTTTCAGAGAAAAAACAGATGATCTTTTCATAGGATAATGGAACTCTTAATCCTTAACAACTTAATAAATTACATTTTATGCTTCTTGTTTATCCATTCATGATATTCATTTAGTAGATTTTTTAGTAGTTCATCATGAATCTAGTAACGTTTAGTAATATTTATATTAAAAAAAAAATAAAGGTGCAGTAAGCGATTTTTGAACAACACTGTTGAAAGTACAGGACAGAGCACCACAACAAACTTGACCTGATCAGCAGTAGGGGGCGTGTCCACTCATGACGGGGGAGGAGAGAAAGTGAACCAATCAGCAGTAGGGGGCGTGTCCACTCATGACGGGGGAGGAGAGAAAGTGAACCAATCAGCAGTAGGGGGTGTGTCCAGTCATGATGGGGGAGGAGGGAGTTAGCCAATCAGCAGTAGGGGGTGTGTCCACTCATGATGGAGAAGGAGAAAGTGAGCCAATCAGCAGTTAGGGGGTGTGTCCAGCCATGATGAGGGAGGAGAGAGAGTGAGCCAATCAGCAGTAAGGGGGAGGGGTGTGTCCAGTCATAATGGGGGAGGAGAGAGTGAACAAGAGGGAGAATTGTTGGCTGTTGGTTTAGATGGCTGAGAGTCATTACAAAAAAACAAACAACAACAACAACAACAAAAGTTCAGAGGACTATGACTGGAAAAAGAAGGGTCACGGTCAGGCAAGAGCTTCAAGACCTGGGTTAATAGAAAGTTGATGTGAACTCAGATCGAATGAGTTATAGTAAATGTATAGTTCCCGGCATGATAATTGTATTATAATTTTATGATTAAGTGATTAATTAAGTGATGATTCAGCATTATTGAAGACACCTGATGATAATGAGAAGAATCGGGGAAGGAGGAACAAGAAGAACAAGAATATTGTATAATCAGTGATCCGGTCTACACATCTGGAGTGTAAACGGATGCTGTTTTACTTTTGAAACACTACTCACACTTGGACAAATGATTTGCACTCTCGCTTTGACGCGTTCAGACTATTCAGACACAATGTAAGAAATGGCACGACAGATGATTTTGCCTTTTAAGGCACAATCATGGTAACATAATATGATGTATAATACCAAATATGAGCCCAAGTGTCCATCAGTGATGTAGCAGTATGAGCCTCAGCATCACTGCTGCATGTACGCCTGCTGGGGTTTTGTATGATGAAAATAAATATTTTGCAATGCTGAAAAATACATCTTTGCATTTACATAACAATTATACTACAAGTATCTGTATTTAATGTATAAGAGCAGTGGGACACACTGTCTTCTCACAACAAAAAGGTCTCAGGTTCGAGTCTCAGCTGAGCCAGAAAGTCTTTCCTTCAGATCTGGGTTCCCTCTCAATCCAAAGACGTGTGAATTACGGATGCTTAGTTGTCTAAAGGTGAGTCATTAAATTTTTAATTGGGTTGATACAATTCCTCTAAATTTGTGACAATCTCTTGCAATTGACCCTTCGCCGGCAGTTTGATTGACAGGCGATCTGACCAATCATAACCCCGAATCTGCCTTTTTGATTAATGTTGGTGAACTTGAACTTGATAAATTGTGTGTCCTCACGTCTTGAAACAACATTCCTTCTGATGTTCATTCATGTTTATTTGATGCTATTAATGAACTCGCCCTTCTGGGGAAAGGAGCAATAATTGTCAGATATCTGGAACGACCACCCAAAAAGGAGTACAGAATTCTCCTAAATTTTCGATCTTTCACATAATATGTGATAACTGGAGACAATATTACCAATCACAATTAACATGATACCGAACAAGAACAGGAAAAAACCAATAGATTCACAAGAAACATCAAGTGTTTTATAACGACATTCTTATTGAACCTCAGAGACTTGAGTCAGGGTGAAAGGAGGGAAGCAGGGACAGGGCGTTCATACAGGACATGGGCGAGGAGAAAAGTGTGAGGCGGTCCTTGTGCTCCTTCTTTGATATGTTCTCCAGATTATTTATTGTTTTTTAGCACAATGTTTGATTTCACGTTCTGTCTAAGCAGGAAGCCCAGTCTTACAGTTCAGGCACAGCTCATCTGTGAACACATTTGCTACTGTATTGCAAGTCTGTGAGCAAATAATGAAGTCAGGTAGCTATACTGTGAACACAGTTAGTGAAGACATCGCTGGACCTCAAACACAGAGTCTCTGGCAGGATGAGGAAAAAGTTCGAACCCACAGTAAGCAGAAATTTTATTTTGATGTTGGGACGGAGTTCAGCAATCATTGCTATTAAATGTATTAATTTTCTATTTAATTTATAATCGTATGTTCTTGTTTGCATATTTTACCACCAATTCCAGATCCTAGTCATTATAAGAATAACTTCCTCCCTAAAAGCCCTATATTATCTAAAGATAAATGCTTAGACAGTTTGATTAAAGGGTGAATAATACGTCAATGGTTATTTGTGTGTGTTTTCTCTCTGTTTGTCAGGAGGAAGCAGGTGTTTGGTGTTGATGACAGTGTGTCTCGGGATCATTTGTGTTCTTCTGCTGATCTTCATCATCCTGCAGCACATCTTCATCACAGCAGAGAGAGAATCTCTGTTCAAGAGTCACAAGAACACAGTTGAAGAGTTCAATCAGACCATCAACAGATTACAGGACAATTACACTGATCTGATGACTGAAAAACACCGGCTGAAGAACAACTTCAACTCTCTGAGTCAGAAGAACCTGGAACCGAAGACCAGCGTTGAAGATCTTCAGGCTGAGAAAAGCCAGAACAGCTTCAACTCTTTGAGTCAGGAGAAACTGGAGCTGGAGACCAGAGTTAAAGATCTCACTGCTGAGAAAATTCAGTTACAGAACCGTTTAAACTCTCTGAGTCAGAAGAACCTGGAGCCGAAGACCAGCGTTGAAGATCTTCAGGATGAGAAAAGCCAGAACAGCTTCAACTCTTTGACTCAGGAGAAACTGGAGCTGGAGACCAGAGTTAAAGATCTCACTGCTGAGAAAAATCAGTCACAGAACAGTTTAAACTCTCTGAGTCAGGAGAAACTGAAGCTGGAGACCAGAGTTAAAGATCTCACGGCTGAGAAAAGCCAGTTCCAGAGAAGTGTTGATGCTTTGAATCGGACGAAACTGGAGTTAGAAAGCAAAGTCACATCTCTGAGTGAAGAGCTAGAGAAGGAAAAATCTAAACGAGGTCAGTACAATATGTTTTTAAGTAGATTCTCTTTCATACATTTCTTTTCTTTATGCATAGAAAAAGTGGGTTTCTTTCAGGAAATCTGCCTGGTCCTGTTTGTTTGTTCAAATCCAATGAGTCAAAGAGCTGGTCTGAGAGCAGGCAGTACTGCAGGGATCGAGGAGCTGATCTGGTCATCATCAACACTGAAGAGAAGCAGGTGAGTTTGAGTGAGTGTCTGTTCATGAACAAGAGGAATCAATCACACTTATTCCTGTTTTTATCCTCACACAGAGACTCGTATCTTCATTCAAGGAGAGAGTGTGGATTGGTTTGTCCAACATTGCGAACAAGCGCAACATGACATGGGTGGATAATTCACCACTGAATCAAGGGTAAGAGCAAAAACACTCACAATCACTGCGAATGTATTTTAAACATGAGACTATCACAACCTCTAAAAAACAGTCACAACTGTTCATCAAAAATCAATGATCTTTTTAGCAAAATAAACTTTTAAATAGACAAATTTGCCACATGTTTTTCAGGTTTTGGTATGATGATGAGCGAAATAATGCTGGAGATGAAGGCTGTGTTGAACTGATTCCTTTAGAAACCATCTACAACTGGAACGATCTCCCATGCTCTAAGAAGAGAAAAGGGATTTGTGAGAAATAGGGATCGGAACAGGGTATTGATATGTTTTTAATTGAATTAATCATTTTGTATCAATCTTAAGCTGTTTTAGATTGTAATAATTCACCATATTATGCTGATATTGTGTGTCTGGTTTTTTTTTTTATTTGAATCGCTTTCTCTCATTAAATGGTCAGTACAATGTAAATATAATTAAATAAATTTAAAGAAAAGAAACGTTGTGATCGTTATACAGTGATATATACACAAACTTCAACAATCAGCATATAAGACGCAACATGCTTCATGGCAGCATTCAAAACTCCTTTATGGCTCCCAGCGTGCATTTTAGCATGAATTAATAATGCTGCTGAATTCTTTTACTGTATATGTAGAATGTTTTTCATTGTCACCATTGTTGACTGATGAGTGTTGAAGTCTAAGCGAGTCTCAAATGCTACATAACAGTGTGTGTGTAATGAATGTATTTCGCCTACTTGCCACTAGATGTCGCCCTCCCATTTCATGGACTCTATCCACCACACTACATTTCCCATAAGTCCCTCACCTTCATGTTGATTACTGCCCAGCTGTAGGCGATCTAGTTCACTATTTAAGTTTACTCTGTAGTCCATGTTATTTGCGAAGTCTTGTTATTCCTAGCATCACAATTCCGAGCGTTATATCCCTGTCTTGTTTGCCTGTTTCCTGATCTTGATTGTTTCTCTGTTTTTGATGTTTATCTGCCCGCTTTTAGACCTGTTTTGCCTGGATTTATACTACGAGCTTGCCTGTTCCCTGCCACTACTGTTTGCGGTTTGATTGACCATTGCCTGTTTTAACCACGTTTTGTCAGTAAAGCTCGCACTTGGATCCCATCCTGACTCATCATTCCAGTGTGTTTATGGTAGAAACTCTTTTTTCATTTGTGCATCTTTGTATTAAAGGGTTAATGCACCCAAAAATGAAAATTCTGTCATTTATTATTCACTCTTGTGTTGTTCCGCATCTGTAAGACCTCCGATCATCTTTGAAAACACAAATTAAGATCTTTTATAAAGTCTGAATGGTTTCTGTCTGTCCAAAGAGATCCAGTGCAGCTACCACTCCAAGGTCCAGAAAGGTAAAGACATCATTAAAGTGCTTCATGTGACTCCACAGGCTTAACCTCAAAATTATTAAGCGACCCAAGTTCTGTGCTTGTGCAAAAAACACATAAATATTATCCAAAGTTGCGTTGAGTTGACACGCAAGTCTGAACACAAAACGCATGCGTCGTGAAGTTCTCATGAATGTGTGTTACAGATCAATATCTTTGTAAATAAAGTGGTAATTTATGTGTTTTATGCAAAAACATAGCACTCACACACTTCATAAAATTGAGTTTAAACCCCTGGAGTCACATGGAGTGCTTTAATGGGGTCTTTTTCCTGTCTTTCTAGTTGCGATGGATCTCTAAGGAGGAACGGAAACCTCTCAGACTTCATCAAAATGTCTTAATTTGTGTTCAGAAGATGAACGAAGGTCTTACAGGTGTGGAACGACATGAAGGTGAGGAATTAATGTCATTTTTGGGTGAATTAACCCTTTATCAACGTACAAGTTTGTGTAAAACATTCTTGAGAAATTTAAGGCAATCGTTTTCCTCATGTTTTCCAAGTACGCTCTACAGTGTAAATATATTATCACATTTTTCAATGTGCGAAAAGCAGCAATTGCTTATGGATTACTTAGTATGTTGTAATATATTAAAAATTATTTAATATATTTTTATTTTTTATTTAATTTATTAATCATAAATATATGCAAATACATTTTAATTATGTAAGTAATGCATATTAAGCCTGTTCTTCCAGCTTTAATTTTAAGTAACAAGGGTCATTAGTGGCCTAAACCAGCTTAATAAGTTACATAAAACATAAACTGACAAAAAAAAAAGCAAAGCTTCAAACTGCCTACGAAATGAAACATTGGTCACCAAAATGACCAAGAATTTTCAATAAAACATCAACATTTCAATTTACTGTGAGTAGTTGCTCATACTCTAAAACTTTGGTTTCAGTTTAGGAAGATTTTGGTTTGCGGGCAGCCTCTATTTTGGGCCTTATTGTTTCCAACTGTTCCTGTTTCCTCAGTCCTATGTTGATTCTGCGTTCCACACAATTGAGTTGGTATTTGAAGGGCCTGGTGTGATTTGGACACAGACTTTACAGAGAGGAAGGCAGGATGCTCTAGGTCAGGTACACTCTTCTGGTCTACTCCAGTTCAATTTTAGATACTTCACAGACTTCATTTTACAAACTGATCCTCTGATAATAAAATAAAATTACCCCCCAGTGTTTGTATGTTTATATGTGCATTATTAGTCAGTCCCTCCAGAAAAACGCGATTATGCGATCGCTTGATTTCATGCATAATCAGCCAAAGTCCGCATATTTATGCGGGGGTCGCATTTTTTCAAATATGCCGCACTTTCGCCGCATAAATTGCCGATTTCAGCAAGAAAAATATGCGGGGCTAGCATGATTTCATAATCGCTGTATTTTCGTTGCAAAAAAGTCTCATATATCTTAGCAGAAAGTTGAAAGTAAAGCGCCTTATTTTCCCCCTATTGCCATGGGAAACCTCATGAAGTGACGTAATGACGCGACGTGAACGTCATCTGTAAACCCCGGCCCGCGGTGAAACCATGATGAAGCACGCCAATAATTCTCATTTGACAACAAAAATAAGCTCGAAAGACCGCGCGAAGCAGTTTCCCGCTCTTTTACATGATAGTGGGGGCAAATTATCATATAGTATAATATAGCTACAGAACTTATTTGACTCAATGTTTTGTCATTTTGAGCCATGTGTTGATGAAGGTCTGAAATAAAACAGAATGAGAACTTCAATATTCTGTGATTTAGTAAGTCTGCCTCTTTACATGAAGGCAGTATCTAGTGAGAACAGGGTGTTTGGGGAATCACCTTTTTTTCCCTCTTTTGCATCAAACCGCAGTTTTTGCAAGTTCCCGCAATTTCATTGCATAAAATTGCAAAAATATTCCATCGCATTTTTTAAGAAAACGTGCCGCATAATCAAGGATTTTTGCCCGCAACAATCACAAAAAAAATCCCGCGTTTTTCTGAAGGGACTGCAGAATGTCTCCAGTGACTGATATTTGAACTGCCTCCTCTCAACCTGCTCAACATTTTGAATTCACAAAAATCTCACACATTACTCACTCTTTGAGTGTAGGCTTGTTTGAGAAGCATCGGTGCCGTGCGTACCGATCGGCATATGACATCAAAATATTGCGAAAGAGGTTGGAGGTCAGACTTTTGAATCACTCTCACAGTACTTTCACTGCTTTTGAGTTGAATTGCTTTCTGTTTTAACACAATGGTCAGTTGACTGTTTTCACAGCATCTTGTTTTTATTTCATATGTCATTCATGTGAATGTTGTGCTATGGATTGATTTCCTCAAGTCCAGCAGGGTGCAGCAGAGAGCAGGTTTATCAGGAACAGAAACATCAAATTCAGGATCATGCATCATCAATACAAGGGTCCAGTTTGACCTGTTTAAGGGTGTTTGAGGGGTCACAGATTCCTCTTGTTGCCTTTTGAAACTGATAACATGTGAACATTAAATGTTCAATGCAGAAACACATATGAGTCTGCAGAAAGTTTTTCAAGTTGGACTGAATGTCTTTACTTTTGTGAAGTGAAACCACTTCCTGTGAGAATTTAACACTATTTTAATAGGCCACTCATCATTCTGAGGACCACTCTGTATCCGTGAAGACGTACAGTACTGTCCAAAGCAACGAAAAATGGATTTAGAGGACATTTATGAAAATGTTGAACTCAGAGAAATGCCTATTGAGGACACAACTGGACCTCAAACTCTGAATCACAGTCAGGATGAAGGGAAAGATGAAAAAATCAGTAAGTAGAAAATTACTTTAAATTAGAAATGGTGTTGCAGATGTTGCTGTCAATGGTGTCACTAATGTTTGAGGAAGTGTCACAAACGTCTAAGAAATTCTAAGAATAATGTCAATGTTTCTGCTATCGTATTTATTTATTTATTATTATTTTTAGATATGTTTTCTTCTTTTGATATTTCTACTGTATAGCAATGTTTGTCTTATAAAATAATATAAATGAATTGCATAAAAACATTCATTATGGAGTCCACTATACTTCACACGTAAGTTTAAAATATTCTGGTTGAGCCTCGAGCTTTTTCAAATTTGTCAAGTTTTTCAAGGCGACCGTTATTTAGAACGTCTCACTTCATTGTTCCCATGGCGATGCCTCATTGCTTGTCATGTGACACACTGCAGCCAGGCTGTATGGTTTACTTTTATTTTATTTCACCTTTTTAATTCAAAAATAATTTGTTGATTATAAGAAGAAATAAGTGATTCTCCAATTGTCAAATATGTGTAAATGGATTTGGTTTTGTCGATTAAAAAACTGGGTGCAATGAGCGCCCGCCATTTTAGTTTCGGCTGCGTGTTGGACTTACAACACGTGAATTCATCCACTTCCCTTAAAATACATGAAAGTAAGTGGGAGGGGAATAGAATAAACTTTACAATTACTTACACTATCTGTATCTGATAGGAATAAAACAAGTTGTCTAATTATAATGGAAAAGATTATATTGCGCTTCATAGACATCGGAGTGTATTTCACAAACTCTAAATGTATTCTTTTGTGAACACTTATGTGTATTTAAATGTCTGAAACCTAAAATAAACATTATGTGGTTGAAAACACTGCATATTCAAATGTGCTTTTGCACTTTGGCTGCTAACGACCCAGACACAGATGCACTCAGCGCTTGTCACACATGTGAAAATATGTGAAAGCACATTTGAATTTAGCAGTTGGTCACGTGACGCACTGAACGTCACGATCGGACGCTCCAGGGAATCTGAATATCCTGTTATCATCCACTTGTTTAACAGCAAACAGGAAGTGATCATCCCAAAATCTCTATCTCCTACCATCATCCTCTCTGTCCTTCAGCTCCACAGTATGACAATCATCATCCCATTCCAGTTAATTGTCATCAATACACAGGTGCAGTTTGGCCTGTTTTATGGGATTTGAGTCAGTTTGGGTGATCACAGATTCCTCTTGTTGGAGCTTCTGACACTGACACAGAGAAAACTCCACACTGCTTTGACTATATGAGCTTGAATATGTAATATATATTCAATCATACAGTTTTATGAGTCTAGAGAGTTTTAGAATGAGAGTGAAATCTAGATTTATCTGTGTCTGAACTAATGAATCAACTTCCTGTGTAGGTTGAGCACTGTTTAAAAACACGGCACACATCCTAAACCCCTCCTCTGTGAACACATGCTGTACTGTAAGACTGTAAGACTTTCTGAGGTGTAAAGTTCAGGGGTCATAAAGTAAAAGTCCTGCCATACGTTTATTCCACCCACTGAATCAGTGTTAAAGTTAATGAGATAATGAAGTGATTAATTGAGTGATGATTGACCGTTATTGATGAACACCTGATGATAACAAGCAGAATCACTGAAGGGGAAAAACAGTTTTTAAGTCTCCATCATGGAGATCTTTACGCCTCTGAAGACTGTACATTCCCAGCTGGTACAGTGCGTCAGTGTGACGTCTGGAAGACATTAGACTCCATCTAATCCAACGTCAGCCAGACGTTCAATTTTGCTAGAAAAGGATAATTGGAATTATGTTTAAACCCAATGTTTGTTTGATGTTGAGCTCCAACATCGGACAGATGTTCACATCTTTGGCATTCTGGAAGCCAAAGATGAGTTTTGTATGATGCACCCAGAATGCATTTCTGCATGAAGCATGTCACCGTTATTGAGATTCATGCACTGATTCTTTAGAGGTTGTGTGTATCTTCTAAAGTTTTTAATGCACAATCCCTCAGATTTAAACACTGCTGGACAATCACAGAACTATTGCAAACAATAATAATATAAATCAATAATAAATGTGAAATTAATAATATAATATTTTCAGAATCAGGTAATAGGCTCTGAACACGATCAATAAATCAAACATAACATGAAAGTTATGCTTTCACCATCTACTGCTCACAATTGCTCTTTTTTTTTTTCTCGCATCTGTTGCGGTAGCTGATGAACAACTGATGTTAACAAGTCAAACTCCCTAACTAAAGCAAACACTGATCACAATGATGGTAACTTCAAACCAAACATTTTCAACCAAAACCTAAACCTCTGTTAACTTTAAATAAGATCTTCTGTAGACGTGTGACAGAAATAAAGTCAGTCTGGTCAGTAATAAGTGAAGCTGGTGATGCTGTTTGTAGAGTTGATGAATCAGATCTTCAGAGATTTAATGTCTTGTGGCGATCTTCAACAGTTATTTCCATTAATGGTAAAACTGTATGTTTTTGGTGTTTATTCCAAACAAAATTTGAAATCAGCCCAACGTTGGAGCTTGACATCAAACAAACGTTGGAATTAGACGTCAACACGATTTTCATTTTCAACCAAAATCCAACATCTGACTGTCATTGGAGTCTACCTCCGGTGGGTTTGAGCAAATAATGGAATCAGGAACCTTTTATGCGTCCGGGTTCAGGAACAGGCACGAAGACAAGATTACATTTCACACGGTTTAATTAATAGTTGAAGACAGGCAGGAATACAGGTAAATATCACCAGAACATAACTTTAACGACGAACAAGGACTGAACTGACACAGAGGGAATATATACCCAGGAACACACGAGGATAACGAGCAGGGCACAGGTGACAGACATAACTGATTACGAGATTACGAGACACAGGTGGTGACGATGAACTAATAAGGACACAATGACAGGCGGGAGAACAATACAGAGAACATGTGACAGAACTCAAAACAAAGACCATGTGACGATGACGGGACTAGAATACAAAACAAAGAACATGTGACAATTGACAGGAATGACGAATACTAAACAGAACACATGACGGATGACGAAACAAATGAAGACAACGCAAAGAATACTAGACAAGTGACGGGACTGAACTCAAAACTAGGAACATATGACCATTGACAGGAATGGGGAATGTAGAAACAGACATGAACAGACATGGCTATGACACGTTTGAAGATGGTGTCGCTAATATTTGGGGGGATGGAAAATGTTATGTAAAATTTCAATCGTGTTCTGGGAATTGTTTCTGATTTTATATGAAATGTTCTATATTTTAGCAATGTTTATCATTATAAAAGAACTTAAGAAAAATGCTCTTTAAAAAAGCATTTATCTAAAAACGATGCTGGATTACTCATGAAAGTTGTTTTGAAACGTTATATCTTGAATGGTTGTTAAGTGATATGTGTGTGTTTTCTCTCTGTTTGTCAGGAGGAAGCAGACGTTTGGTGTTGATGACGGTGTGTCTCGGGATCATTTGTGTTCTTCTGCTGCTCTTCATCATCCTGCAGCACATCTTCATCACAGCAGAGAGAGAATCTCTGTTCAAGAGTCACAAGAACACAGTTGAAGAGTTCAATCAGACCATCAACAGATTACAGGACGATTACACTGATCTGATGACTGAAAAACACCAGCTGAAGAACAACTTCAATCAGAAGAAACTGGAGCTGGAGACCAGAAATAAAGATCTCACTGCTGAGAAAAGTCAGTTACAGAACAGTTTAAACTCTCTGAGTCAGGAGAAACTGGAGCTGGAGACCAGAGTTAAAGATCTCACGGCTGTGAAAAGTCAGTTACAGAGAAGTTTTGATGCCTTGAATCTGACAAAACAGGAGTTAGAAAGCAAAGTTACATCTTTGAGTGAGAAACTAGATAAGGATAAATCTAAACAAGGTGAGAACAAATCTGTTTTTTTAAAGTAGATTCTTTTCCCATAATTTTCTTTATCTTTATCCATTTTTAAAAAGTGAGTTTCTGTCAGGAAATCTGTGTGGTCCTGTTTGTTATTTCAAATCCAATGAGTCAAAGAGCTGGTCTGAGAGCAGGCAGTACTGCAGGGATCGAGGAGCTGATCTGGTCATTATAGACACTGAAGAGAAGCAGGTGAGTTTGAGTGAGTGTCTGTTCATGAACGAGAGGAAAAAATCACACTTAGTTTACACAAAACCATTTTCAACTAAAAAGGAGAAACTTTTTATTCGGTTTGGGCATTTAATAGTTTACACCACAACAGCATTTTGGGGGCCTGAAAACGCAAAATTTTGAAAACGGGATTCAATGTGCAAGTTTTTGAAAAATGGTCTTTTTGTAAACTATAAAAAACGTGAATTTGTGAAAATGGTGATATTATGCACATGTGTAACAGATGTAATCCTCACTCCTCTGATCTCAAGAGGTGCTCTTGTTAGAGCATCCGACTCTCATGCCGGCAGACCCGGGTTCGAGTCCCACTTACTTAGAACGAACAATTCAAACAGGAGAGGTTACACATGTGTATTACATGTTCAGTCTAAAGGCACGTCATGTTTCTTTACGCAGTGGCATCGCCAACTACTGGCCTGACAGCAGAATACTGCGACTTTAGTCGTAGATCCGTATGAACAATGAACTTTTAGTAGTGTAAATGTAGCCTTATTCCTGTTTTTATCCACGAACACAGAAGTCCTTGTCTTCATTCATCAAGGAGAGAGTGTGGATTGGTTTGTCTGACATTGAGAACGAGGGCAACATGACATGGGTGGATAATTCAACACTGAATCAAGGGTAAGAGCAAAAACACTCAGAAAACCAGTGCAAATGTATTCTAAGCACGAGACCATCATGAACCTCTAAAAATAGCTGAAGACACAACTGTTCAACACCAAAACCAATGATTTTTAGCACGAAAAAAACCCTTTCTCTCCATAACATTTTTGCACTTTCACTTTTGCTCTGAACTGTTTTTCAGGTTTTGGTATAGAGGTGAGCCAAATGATAAAGGGGGAGATGAAGACTGTGTTGAACTGATGCCTGTAGACACCATCTACAACTGGAATTATCTCCCATGCTCTGAAAAGAGAGAAGGGATTTGTGAGAAATAGGGTATATCCCGTATTGTTTTTTTCATCTTATTGTGATCTTAAAATTCATGATTGAGGTTCCTATCTTTTAAAATAGTCTGCTTCTTTAATTTTATTTAAACTGGCATCAATTTAATTTTACACTTTTATATAACAAATTGAAATTCATAAAATAAAAATGTAAAACTGTCAAAAAAATGAACTGCTTTAAAGGGTAAATAACAAAGTCTCTGCCAATCTCATGTCAACCTTGAGTACCTCTAGAGTAGTACTGCATCCTTCATATCACTGAAAAGTCTGTAGTTTTATTGTATTTATAAAAGACAGATGCGCTGTACCGACTCTTTCCTGAAAATAGCCGTTATTATGAGCCAATAAACTACTCTAAAATGTCGTGCTGATATAGACTGTCTTTGAAACTTTTGAGTTGAATTGCTTTCTCTTTAAGTGCTCAATATAATGTAAATGCAATAAAATGGTCAATAATAATTATTACCAAAGCACTTTTAAAAAAAAAATCATATTTCGTCCTTTGCCAAAAAAGAAATGGTAAATGTTCTGAAGTTGAGTTGGCACAGACTTCCTGGTTAAAATGATTAGTGATTAGTTTTATGAGTATTAAATGTTTTGTCAGTAATTAGTTGTTTCTTCTTTTTGGCAGATTTTTTTAGCTCACTGGACGTGGATGTGGTCCGGCAGTGAGTTGCAGAACTGCAGCGATCGTTTCAGTCTATTTTTGCTGTCCTACTCCGCTCTGAATTAAAGCAACAGCGCATTGCTCGCATTAAAGGGTTAGTTCACCCAATAATTGAAATTCTATCATTTATTACTCACTCAGATAGCAAGCAACCATCGAAACAATGTTAAATCAATGTTAATAACATCTTTGTTTGCTACCGCCTGACCCAGCCTGAATGACTATTCTGTTCTTCAACAAAAGCCTGCAGTTGGATCTGCACCCGCATTGTCACGCACTTTTCATTACATCAGGAATCAGTGTATGAATCTTAACCAATGATGACATCCTTTATGTCGCAACGCATGCTGGGAGCCACCACAGTATAAAACTCATGGCGTTGTGGCATGAAACACGTCACCACTGATGAGATTCATTTGTTGATTCTTGATGTCTGTGTGAGTCTAAAAAAAAAAAAGAAAGAAAAGAAAAAAAATTCTTACATGTATTTAAAAATCTAAATTCTTCTGAAAGAAACTTGCTGATAAAAGAATAATTTATTAATAACAATAAATAACCAAGGATAAGATTAGTGATTCACTGTGTTCTATGATGCCATAAACTATATCATCTGATCATTTCTATTTCTGCTTTTTAACAAATATTTTATGCTTTGGTTAACACTGTTAGAAAGTCCACAAACTTACATAAAAAGTTGAGTAACTGCCCAACTACATGAAACACTGATCACCATAAGAGTGATCAAACATTGTCAATAAAACATCAACATCTAAACCTGTTAATTCTCCAAAAGAACTGCAGACGAATGACAGAAATAAACTCAGTCTGGTTTGTAATAAGAGAGATTTCATGTCTTTTCAGTTGATTTCATCTAAGATTGTGTCTGAAGTCAGTTGTAGTTCTTGTGTTTCTCTTTCCTTCAGTGATTCTGCTTGTTATCATCAGGCGTTCATCAATAATCAATCAATCATCACTTAATTAATCACTATCTAATTAACTCTAACACTGATTCAGTGTTACATTTAACATCTGCTGAAGGTTCCTATATGAACACCGAGAGGTGTTAATTTAACCCCGGGGAATTTACTGTGAAAATGTAAAACTAATTATTTTCTCATTGCTACAATTAACTCACAATATCCTGTTTCTCATTGGCTGTTAGTGTTCTCATTGAGTGTCTTTAAACCTGCTTTTGAGTTGAATTGCTTTGTGCTTTAATAAAAATGTCAGTTGACTTATCTCAGCATTTGTGTTTTTATTTCATATTTCACTGTGTGTCTGTTTTAATTGAGCTGTGGAGAGATTTCCTCCAGTCCAGCAGGGTGCAGCAGAGAGCAGGTTTATCAGGAGCAGAAACATCAGATTCAGGGCACTTGCTGCTGTTTCCTGCATCATCAATACACAGGTGCAGTTTGGCCTCTTTTATGGGGTTTGAGTCCATTTCAGTAGTCAAAGATTCATCTTGTTGACTTCTGAAGCTGATTTTGAAGCAGTTACAGTGATCTAACTGCTAAAAATATCAGGTGCTTCATCAGTCTGAAGAAAACAGAGTTTGGAGAGCAGATTGAATAATTTCATCTTTTTTTTATAAAATGCCAGTAACAGAGAAGTTTTCACTCCTGACAACTGTTCTAGGAAAATTGTTGGATCTACTGAGGTTTTAACATTAATATTTGAACTCAGAATTAAAGATAGACTTTTTTTTCCAGAAGTATGGTGTTTCATATCACTGATATGTGGACGATCCACAACTTTATCTCCGTCAGGTCCAGCGATGGTAGACATGTAAATATTTCATCATAAAAATTTCATCTCCTGCCTAGAGGAAGTAACATTGTGGATGTCTGCTGTGACTAAATGTAAATGTAAATGTCTGAAAACGTCCTCAAGCTAAATGTTGTAGCGAATTAATTAAAAAGAAATATGACTAATTAATTATAAATATTTGGATCAGTTAACAGAATTAACTGAGGAAGATGATGATAATTTAATAAGTAAACTTTAAAGATCCATACAGGTAAATCCAAATGAGACAGGGGAACACAACCAGAGTTACAACGTTCAATACCAGATAGTGAGGGACAGACTAATCTGAACTTAAATACACAGAGCACAGGGGAGAACGAGATAAGTAATGACAAACAGCTGTGGTGATTAGCAGGGTGTCCATGGATAGAAATAGTGGCGGGAAAAACACACAAAGGGAACATGTGACAGATGAAAACAAAGAAACTGAAAGTCCGTGTGGTGATCAGGTGACACTAGGTGTGACAGTATGGTTTACTTTCATTTAATTTTACCTTTTTATTCAAAATACTCAAAAGTTTGTTAATTGTAACATGAAATATGTGATATTACAATTGTTTAAGGTTTGTTTATGTGTTTTGTCGATGAAACAGCGCCACCATTTTAGTTTGTGAGATTCGCGTCAGTTGGATTTACAACACGTGAATTCATCCACTTCTCTTAAAATACATTAAAAGTAAGTGGAAGGAGAACAGAGTAAACTTTACAATTACTTACACTACCTGTATCTGATAGGAATAAAACACGTTGTATAATTATAATGGAAAAGATTATATTGCGCTTCATAGACATCAGTGTGTATTTCACAAACTCTAAATGTATTCTTTGTGAACACTTATGTGTATTTAAATGTCTGAAACCTAAAATAAACATTATGTGGTTGAAAACACTGCATATTTGTGCGCTGAATGTCTCTGGCTCATCGCCAGCCAAAACATGAAAGCACATTTGAATTTAGCAGTTGGTCACGTGACGCACTGAACGTTGTAGTCACGATCGGACGCTCCAGGGAATCTGAATATCCTGTTATCATCCACTGGTTTAACAGCAAATTTGTATAACTACAATCTCTATCTCCTACCATCATCCTCTCTGTCCTTCAGCTCCCCACGTAGGAGGCGACGTTCTCGCGACCTTGCGCAACGTTCCCTAAAAGTTCTGTAAAGGTGACAAAAGTCCCGAACCTTTAGAGAACATTCGGGACGTTCCTAAAACGTCCTCTTTTGGTTATGAAAGTGCTGCTGTTCAACGTTCCAGATATGACTTAACGAGAACGTTCTGTATTGGTTATTATTTGGTCACATAGCAACGTTATAAAGAGAACATTTGGGACTTTAACAGAACGTTCGCACATGGTCCTCTGTTGGTCATATTATAACGTTCCAGATATGCCTTAACGGGAACGTTCTGTATTGGTTATTCTATGGTCACATAGCAACGTTATAAAGAGAACATTTGGGACGTCAACAGAATGTTTAAAATTCTCATGCAAATAATACTAAAAAATACATTTATATTAGCGTTTTAAACCAATAAGAAAGGTCTTGTGCGGCGTGTGCCCCAATAGCGGGAGAGGAGAGGCGGGACATCTATCCCAGCATCCATTGAGCCAGACTAACGACATTTGGCGGTCTTTTCCCCACCACCCCGGCTATAGCAGTTTTTTTTATGGTGAGTAACGTTAACGTTTGTCTGCTAATTTGATTATCTATCAAGTTATTTTAATAAGCACTTTTTGTGAAAAGTTATTTTTCTGATAATGAAGCAAACGTTGAAGTTCTGTTAATGAAGGTAATGTCGTGACCACACTTTGCGAAACCAAAGTGAGCTTTAAAGTTATCAACATGATCTCACGAGAATTCGCATCTGTTTTTCGTAAAATGTGGTTCTACAAAATGTATGTTTACTTGTATAGAGACTGATGAAACGTTTTAACAGCAAGTTAAACACAGTTCTGTCGTCCTGACAAAACGTAAATGATTTATGTATGAACAAACTTAACCGTCTTACAAATAAATCCATATGAATATTGCAACCGTGGCATGTACATTATATTGCATTTTTCATACCAAGGCATGTGTCTTGATAAGTTTACTCATTAACGAAAATGATCACGTTGTGTATAGATTTCAGCTGCCAGCTCATTTCGAACAATACAGTTCAACAAGAGTAGCTCACGTTAGTCATTTTATAAACACTTAAAATTAATAGCATTTTCTGCCATCGTTTAACCATTGCATGTAGGCCTATTTAGTTTGCCATACGTGGGACCCAAAAGACCTTTTCTCCGATATGCTGTGACTGACCATTGATCACACACCAAAACGCAAAATAATTAAGTAATCAATTTTCGTGCGCTGCAATTTAAATCTTAAATCATAAAACTGCTTGTGTTTCAAACGTCATCCTCGGCAGCGTCCGTTAGCATAAAAACCCGCGCTTAAATTCAAATTCAGAAATTCCTTCAAGAAGCTAACATGCAAGGCAGTAAAATCAATCCGACTAAAAATAAATAAAAAGGTTTGCTACGGTTAATTTTAGTTGGCTAATAAGTGGGCGGTCTAATGAAACTCCAGGGCTGAATATTTTATTGTTTAAATTTTATGTTTTAAACGTTTTAACACATTAACCAAATTTTTTAAAATGTATGTGTTGTGTTGTGTTGTCCTTGGAAGCACTATCTAATACCTATGTAAGAACAATTGAGTTTAAACAAAAGAGGTTGGATAAGAATTTTGTTTCTTTTTTAGTAATTTCTCCTAAAATGTAAGCCTTTTACGGTTGTCTTTTTTGTGTGCCTGTTTTGTCCCCTTTGATTAGCAATGAACAATTATTTTTGTACTGCAGTGAATGCAGTGTTCTGTTACTATTCACTTTTCTGTGCTTCCCAGACCCTGCCTTTGTGCCCTGTCCTCAAAAAAGCTGCAATGTCATCTCAGAAGGTAGGCTTGACAGGGCTCCAGACTAACTTTTCCACTGGTTGCACTGGTGCGACCAATTTTCTCAGTTGGTCGCACCAGAACATGATTTGGTCGCACCTTTTTTTTTTTTTTTTTTTGCTACAACAATTTTAATCAATGCATGCTTGATGAATAGTAATCTTAAATATTAATTATTAATATTAAGATTAATATTAATCTTAAATATATTAAATCACAGTGGCTGACGCACCAGCGGTTACGCAACATAATCAATGAGGCTGCGTTTGAATTTTCGCCACCGAGACGTGCTTCTATACATTACCTTAACAACACTATTTGACATTAGCGCGGGCCAAACATTCTCTCGCGGCCTATTGAGGAACTCTGGTCTAATCCATTGCTGTTGAAGTAACTTAGTGCATTTCTACCTGTGCGCTCATCGTTAGTTGTGTCTGTATGCATGGCTCGTCCTTTCCACCAGCATCCTTGAACTCCAAACTTTGTTTTTTTATGATTATTATTCAGCTATTAACCTTTTCATTTTTATAAGGCTTAATTCCGAAATTTGGCGCGTTTCATCATCATTGTGCAATGCGCGTGTACGTTCGCTCTCTAGGGTTAATAAATAGAACTGCATGTGTCTTGCGGAAGAACATTGTAGCCGGAACTACTTCTCTCTGTTTGTCTATGACGAGTCACGCAGGTACTGTGATACTCCGCAGCGCAGCCGAGCCCGGTCTGAAATAGTCCGAATATAAACACTTATTATAGGCGCACCGTAGTGATTCAGGATAAGACAAAAACACGGTTTGGAAAATGGATTCATGATGTACTCATTCATTATATAAATTGTTCATTTTGAAAACAAAACAGTTACGGACGGCAGCAGCTGCCGATACCTCGTTCTGTTACACACGCGCGAAGAACATGATCACGCACTCGCACAAATGCGACTACATAAAATTTTTACTCGCACATCGTTAAAAAAAGGTCGCATTTGCGACCATTTTGGTCGAAGTCTGGAACCCTGCTTGACATGCAAAAAGTTTTTTTCTCCAAAATTACAGCAGCATATTGCTGACAGGCCAAAGTCACAAATATATAGCTATCGGTCAAGTATCCACATAATCAGCAGGATAATTACGCAGTGTAGTCTTGTATGCAGAGGTTAGTTTTGCATAATAATCTGCTGACCTCAGCCTTGCTTTATACCCCTGTCATCACTCATTTCCATTGTATAGAAGTGAAGATATTTAAAATTAAGACGGCTCTTTGAATCAGAAGACATTGAGTTGAGGTTCAGTGACTGTATCCATTGACAAATGCTGTAGGAACAGAGAAGTTTTGACTGATCGGGAAAAATTGCAGGATCTGAGTTTTATTCTATCAGATCTCAGATCAGTGGTAAAGGTGAGTCGTTTCAGTATTTCAGTGACACAGTGGTGGAGCTTAAACATGTTTTTCATGATCTTTCAGTCAGTAAAGGGTTAGTTCACCCAAAAACGAAAATTCAGTCGTTCAGACCTTCGTTCATCTTCAGAACACAAATGAAGATATTTTTGATCAAATCCGATGGTTCAGTGAGTCTATATTGACAGCAAGTTAATTTACACTTTCAGATGCTCAGAAGGTACTAAAGACATATTTAAAATAGTAATTACGAGACCAGAATACTTTTTGTGCGCCAAAAAAATAACAACTTTATTGAACGATATCTAGTGATGGGCGGTTTCAAAACACTGCTTCATGAAGCTTCACGAATCTTTTGTTTCTCATCAGTGGTTCAGAGCGTGAAATATGTCATAAGTGTTCGGAAATTTCAATGGTCCACATGACTTTGATACGCGCTCCGAACCACTGATTCGATACGAAAGACTAACCTCCCCTCACTAAATATTGTTGAATAAAGTTATTTTGTTTATTTGGCGCACAAAAAGTATTCTCGTCGCTTCTAAACATTAAGGTTGAACCACTGTAGTCGAAGGTCTTACGGGTGTAGAACGACATGAGGGTGAGTAATTAATGACATAATTTTCATTTAATATAAAGGTCTAATTAACCTGTCCTGTAAGGTTGTCATTTGGGTGGTCACAGACTCTTTTTGGGCTTTTGTTCCTGCCAAAACGGGTTTGAGCTCACTACTGGTTGAATGTACAAGAGGATATGGTTACAGAGTTTGGATCTGAGGAGAGTTTCAGACTGGAAGTTTGTAGTGAGCTGATGAAATCACTTCCTTTGTTGGCACTATATAAAATGAACTATTGAGAGTAGGCATCATTTTAAGAACCGCAGCTCATCTGTGAAGATGTACAGCAAGACGCAAGGACAAAAAATGGAATTGGAGGACTTTTATGAAAATAATGGCACACCTGGACGTCAAAGATACTGCCGGGATGAAGGACAAGCTAGAAATCACAGTAAGATAAAAGACTTCTTACACAGAATTATTATTTTCTTTGGACTTATTCTAGTATATGCTCTTGTTTTCATATTTTACAACAGTATATCCAAATTTTTGCCATTTCAGAACAAAATAATTTAAAATTTTTATTTTTGATAATATTGAGTGTATTCATTAATATTTGAGTTTTCGTCTTGTTTCTCAGAAGGAAGTCGATGTTTGGTGCTGATCTCAGTGTGTCTCGGGATCCTGTGTCTTCTTCTGATTGCTGCCATCATAGTGCAGCACTTTCTGGGAGCTTCTAAAAGAGGTTAGTGTTTAAGTACATCATTTCCCTTTTTCTTCTTCTTCTTCAATTATATATGCAGTTTGAAAAAGTTCAGTTTTTGTTAGGATACCTGTGGGGTCCAGATGGTTTGTTCATATCCAGTGAGTTGAAGAGCTGGTCTGAGAGCAGGCAGTACTGCAGGGATCGAGGAGCTGATCTGGTCATTATAGACACTGAAGAGAAGCAGGTGAGTTTGAGTGAGTGTCTGTTCATTTTGCATGTGTAGTAATCACACTTATTTTTCATATTCCTGTTTTTATTCACACAGAGGCACATAACGTCAGTCATCAAGGAGAGAGTGTGGATTGGTTTGACTGACACAGAGCATGAAGGCAACATGAAATGGGTGGATAATTCACCACTGAAACAAGGGTAAATGATAAAACATTCACAGAAAATCATGTGTATTCATTTGTTCATGACTCTCATTTTAAAAACAAGAACATCAAATCTTAAAAAAAATAGTTTTACTTTTCAGCAGTTTCGCTTCTGCTTGAGTTACTGCACTAAATTTGCTCTTGAAACTGTCATTGTGTTTGTGCAAGTACTGATGATTTATGAATTGCTTGTGACATTCTTCAGTTGTTATTTCTGAAAACTTTTGTTGATTTGTGGTTGTGAATAGTTTTAAATCTGACATGTTTTATTCAGGTTTTGGGCCGAAGGTGAGCCGAATAACTATAATAGTGGAAATGAGGACTGCATTGAACTGAATCCTGGAAAACACTCCCTGAACAACTGGAATGATCTCAAATGCTCTTATGAGAGAAAAGCGATTTGTGAGAAATAGGGTTTCATCATGCTCCCCAGACAGCAACATCGTGTGGCCCAGATCCGGCCCACATCTGGTACATGCGGATTACACGCGGACCAGATGTGGGCCGGATCTGATCCAACAGAAAGCCTGGAATTCGAACTTGGGCCACAAGGTTATGGGCACGTATGTTATTTTCAATATGATCGCAATATTTTATTCTTCATCATTTACTGCATTTCCTGTATATAAATCCTTTATGTGACGCCATCACAGATTAAAATCTATAAATCAAAGTATTTATTGTGTTCATGAAGAAAAGGCTCTGATGCTTTTTTAACGTATTTTTAACGTTCTTTCAAGTTCTTTTAAGGGTTGGAGGATGTTATTTGGTGGATCTTTACAGAACAATCAGGATTTTATTTGGATATTTCATGTTCTCTGAACATCTCTGCTGCTCTTGACAAAAATTAAATTGAAAATAGAGCTGAATTGACTAACATTAACAGCTGTTGAAACAAAACTGTAAAATTAAGAAAAAAAACTAATTCACATACTTTTTTTAAATGTTTTACAAAAAAGCAATTTACAGGTATTTTCTGGGTTATTATAGTGGAACCTTTTCTATAAAATGCAAATCTCAGTTATCCAGTAGCTTCAACAGCGCTTACATGAGTTCATGTCATTACTGTATTACTGTAATTAATACAGTAATTCAATTACACAGTTACTGTCTTTAAATAAATCAACATGCAGCACAACATCAGTGTTTCTCAGATCATTGACTGAAGCTCAGACTCTCCAGCACAATGACGCATTAAACACTAACAGATCTCTGTAGATCTCAGCTCCTTCACTTATTACAAACCAGTTTGACTTCTTTCATACAAAACTTAATGAGAATGTGTTGATGCTTTATTGAAAATAGTTTGAAGTCACTATTGTGGATGTAAGTGTTTGCTTTACTTGGGCTATTGACTCAAAACTTGTTAAGTTTAGCTTTTTATTCAGGTTTTGGGACGCGGGTGAGCCGAATAACTATCGAGGTGGAGATGGGGACTGTATTGGGTTGAATCCTGGACAACACAGTCTCAACAACTGGAGTGATTTGGATTGCTCTAACAAGAGAAAAGGGATTTGTGAGAAATAGGGTTTCGTCCTGTTTTTCATGCTTCTACTTGTATCATCTCAACCTTATTGTGATCATATTAGTCATTATTACAATTCCTATCTTTCAAAACAATCTCAGATTTTTTTTAAACAATACTTGAGTCGAGTTTGTCCATATTTAACCCAACTTCTGTTATTTTTAACCCAGCTGATGCTGAGCGAATCTGCCTTCATTTTGACCTCGTGATCCTCTGCTCTGCACATGCTGTAGTTCTTCCTTCTTTAAAGCAGGGTCTGTGTAACGTTGGACTTCAAGTCTTTATTCTTTTTGAAGGTCGGTGTGAAATGAAACTGCTTCCTGTTTGAGGTTCGGGCTTTAAAAAAGTTTCTGCTTTTATGTGAAGTGTATTAACATGACTGTAACAAAGTTCGTAAATATGGGAAGAAGGAGGCGGGAACCGGCGAACAATAAACAAGTTTTAATAAACAAATAAACAAACAATAAAACGAAAGTATAAGGGCGGCAGTTCCTCACGGCGACTGCCGCCCACACAAACCAAATTAAACACAACATAAAATCCAGGCCTGGTCCTCTCTCGTCCTCCACTGTCGTCGCTCCTCCTTTATGCTTCCGGAGCTCCTCCGCGGGGACTCGAGACCGGTGCGCCGAGCACCTGAAGCTCGTTAACTCTCGCGTCACCGGCCTCGCGCCGTTCCCTCACGGCTCTCGCCCGCCCTGCTCGTCACATACCCCCATCGCCCCTCGCAGGCCGGGGGGTACCCGCGAGACTGCGCTTACTCCCCCCCGGGGGCCAGTCTCGGCGGCCGCAGTGCATGGGGGTACGGACAGACGAGACGAGAGAAAAGGAGACGGAAGCACAAGGAGCGACAAGGACGAGAGAGTGGAGAGAGGAAAAAAAAAATCTTGGTCCGGCTCCCCGACACACTGCCGCTCGGTCCTCAGCCCGCCGAGAGGCTCTTCCTCGCGGTGCCATGCGATGGCACTGGACGCTCGGTGGACGGCCCGATCCTCCTCCGCCCCCTGGCGGCCGGCGATGACTCCTCCACATGAGGGCAGCCGGCAGCGAGCCCGCCGTTCCCTGCTCCTCCCCGCTCCGGCGGCAGGCAGCTGGCCTCGGCCCACGGCGGATGGCGGCTCCTCCCCGTTACGGCGGCAGGCAGCAGGCTTCGGCCCCCGGCGAACGGCGGCTCCTCCGCTCCCTCTTGGACGGCCGCCACCCCACCTCGTCCCAGGGGCGCGGCAGCGAGCTTCCCGTCCCACCTATCACTCGATTGCTCCAGTACCACCGCTTCGGGCAGCCACTCGCGGTCTTCACTCCCGCGCTGCCCGATCTCCTCAGCACCGCGATCCCCCTCAGCAGCGAGGGCTCTTCGACAGCATGTCCCTCCTTCCTCCCGGGTTTTGGCACCAGTGTAACAAAGTTCATAAATATGGGAAGAAGGAGGCGGGAACCGGCGAACATTTAACATATTTAATAAACAAATAAACTAACAATGAAACGAAAATATAAGGGCGGCAGTTCCTCACGGCGACTGCCGCCCACACAAACCAAATAAAACACAACATAAAATCCAGGCCTGGTCCTCTCTCGTCCTCCACTGTCGTCGCTCCTCCTTTATGCTTCCGGAGCTCCTCCGTGGGGACTCGAGACCGGTGCGCCGAGCACCTGAAGCTCGTTAACTCTCGCGTCACCGGCCTCGCGCCGTTCCCTCACGGCTCTCGCCCGCCCTGCTCGTCACAATGACATTATTTTTCTGTTTAGTGTTCTACACCATTTCTTCTTGAGACTATTTTAAACTTTCTGTGAACAAGAAGTGTTTGAGGAAATGAGAACTTGCATACAGCGTTAAATGTCCTTTCTAGGAATATGTCAAGAGTTTATGATTTCATAAGAAGTGTATTAATATGAATTATTTTTCATGGAATTTACTTTTTTAATGGGACCGTATAGCCATTACAGATGTTCGTCATAGTTTTTTTTTTTTTAAATCCATTTCTTATCTAAAGAAAATGTGTTTTTTTTTGTTGTTGTTTTTTTAAAAAAAAAAGGGTGTATTAAAAACATTATTACAAATAATATGGCGTAAATTCCGACAATTTTGATATTTACACATCAGCACGTCTCCATCTCAGCAGAGAGAGAGACCTCTTAAAGAGTCACAAAAACACAGTTTTTCTCTCCTCTGAGTTTATTAATGGATCCGTAGGACAGGAGAACTACTTCTTTACTGCACTTTCACTTCTGTAATAGCTTCTGTATTCCATTTAAGTTGTCTTTGCAACAGGGATTTTCCCTCCAACAGGGGCGGCGCTACCTATAGGCAGAGCAAGCAGTGGCCTAGGGCCTCAGTTATGGAGGAGGGGCCCCCTGTAACATAGGGGCGCAAAATACTAGGCTCTTTTTCTATTGGATATAGATGAATTGACTGTGACTCTCACCTGTAATGAACCGGTTTATGAGTTTAAAAGAGCACGCTCGAGCGCCGTGGACTCATCTAGACTGTCAAGGGGGTCGAGAAGCTCAGCGCCGCGCCATGTCTTTAATATTCGAACGCATTGTTTTCTGTGAGTGTACACACACCGGCGGTGCCATAAAGTTAAAACAGTCATCGTGCAACTCTTCTATCAGGAGTCGATTCGAAAATGAGCTCGCGAGTATAGAATGTGCGCGTCCGGTGTCTGATACCTGTGTGTTGTCCAACGCGGCGCTGAGCTTCTCGTCCGGTGTGCGACACTCTTATGAATGACGTCGCTTCAGAAGCTGACTAACAAGATAATGAAGTAAAAGCAAAGTTCGTATTCAAAGTCAAAGAGCTAGAATATTTCAGCACTAGAGTATTTTTTTATGTTTCAAAAAAGTACCTCAGTCTGTATCTTTTCAATTCTGCTGCTCTAACATAACACTTCATTCAGTTTTTAAAACATAAACATTGTTATATTTAATGAAAAATAAGCATACAATTTTATGAAGAAATTAAGTATTTCTGCTCAGTAGTTTGTCTCTTTCACTTTCACTAGCAGTTGAATTGTGTAGGCTTATACACTCTTAAAAATAAAGGGTCTTTATTGGCATCTGGCATCTTTAAAATCCAAGTAACCTTTCTATAACAGAACATTCTTTACACTGTTTTAGAATGTTCTTCACACTTAGAAAAACAATGGGTTCCATTAAGAACTAAGAACTGTTCACGGAAAGGTTCCATGGAGAACCAAAACTGGTTCTTTTATGGCATCACTGTAAAAATTCCCTTTTGGAACCTTTATTTTTAAGAGTGTAAAGTACATATTTTAGGTATTTATTGCACTGCAATAAATCAGAACTAGGGGGAAATCCTGCCCAAAAATGATCAAGGAATGAATATGGACATGTAAAAATAAAACATACAAATTTTCAAAACAGATGTTAAATAAAAAGGTTAGAAATAATATTTGTTTTCAGTGTTTTATTAGGAGGGGTGTGGAGTGGGGCCTTCAACATAAATTTTGCCTAGGGCCTCCAAATGTCTAGAACCGGTCCTGACCTAGGTACTGACCAGGATGCTTGACCAAATTCTTCCATGGCCATTATTTTATTGGGCATAATCTGCCCTGTTGTCCCACATATTAAAATTTGTATACAGCTGTTTTTGGCAAAATAATTGATTTGCCTCAATGTCTCGTCAGACACTCTCCTTGACTCCATTAAACACCATCATTCACACTCATTCATACCCTTTCACACCCTCTTTTACCAAAACAAAATCTTCTGAATGTCACACATTATGTGACTTGGCGATGTCAGTCATCATAAGGTTTCGTTTAGCATTGCTGAATAAACCTCGTTTTTTTCCACAAAATCTAATACACAAATTGGTTTTCAATAATAGGCCTAGGCATTGTGCAATTGAGAAAGCCAATTAAAATTTCTCAAATGCATTTTGCCATTTGTCTAATTTAATCGTTTTGTTATTGCCCATGAGCTTCTTTAAAAAGAAAATTGGAGATCTCTGCATTTTCTTGGATCCATGGCCAACATTTCGATCTTGTTACTCCCAGTGATGACAGCATTTGCGATTTTATGATTTTGAATGTTTGGAGTTATTATCATTTTTATTATTCTTTTATTCAATCTAGTTCTAGAAAATCACCATTAAACAAGATGGAGTGACCTTTTTTTTTCAACCAGATTTTTTTCTTACATATATTGTGTCTACATTTTTTCTTTGCCAAGGAGCTCAGCATTGTTGTCAATAATTCAGTTATATTTTCCCCTAGTTGGTTAATGTAATGTCAATTTCTATCTGAATGGTGATGTAATGAATCCGGTCTGTCATTTTCATCCACTTACCACCAGATGTCGCCCTTCCTTCTCATGGACTCTCTCACCACACTACATTTCCCATAAGCCCCTCACCCAGTCACTGATCACTGCACCAGCTGCATCTCATTCACCAATCAGTGTTTACCGCACCAGCTGCACCCAATCTCTCCACTATAAAAGCACCACTCACCCACTTCCACCTTGCGAAGTATTGTTAATCATAGTATTGCAATTCTGAGCGTTATACCCGTGTCTTGTTTGCCTGGTCCTGCCTGTCCCTGGTTTATCCGACGTTTGTCTGCCTGCCTCAGACCATCCGCCTGTGTACTTACTACAAAGTAAGTCTGTTTGTTCCCTGCTATTTCTGTTTGCTACTGAGTTGACCCATGCCTGTCTGACCACGTTTTCTAATAAAAGCTGCATTTGGATTCTACTCAAAATTTGAAGCAGCCTCTAAAGTGATCGTTAAAAATGCAGCACCGTTGCAAGCAAAGGGAAGGGATGGAAGTTCTTTTGTTTAGATCATCAGTCTCTTGAAGCTGTTTGGCTGTTGCACTGGTTCATCAACCTATGATAGCTCTCAGAGGCGTGGTGTATGATCTCCGTTGTTTCTCTGCTTCTCCTCAGGCTGGCTTTTGATTGATCCTGCTGCAGGTTTGCGTTTCAAGATGTTCTCTTCACCCTCAGGAAAAGTCTCCAGTGAATGTTTCACCTTTTCCTGTATTAAGTCCGTCTTTCTTCATGCAGAAGAGTAAACCGTTTCAGGAGAGGAGTTGAAAGTCCATCAGCCCCTCCCTCTTCTTCTCTCTGCAGCCGTGTCTTTGCCTCTTCGCCGCTTTGTTAAACAGTCTCCAGTTTATTGCTTCCATTTGTCCCTTTTCCAGAAGCCATCTGAAACTTGAACACTCAGAGACGGCATTAATCAAACTGAACCTGTAAATTCTGGCCGTAATTATGTCTGAGCAATCAGCTCTTTATCTAAATTTTCCACATTTCACTTATCTCTTTCAATGGTCCCTTAATATCAAAAATTTTCATCTGGTTGAAAACCGCAGTTCCTTCATTCTATTTTAGTAAAGCGAGTTCTTCATTGCAGAAAAATAGCAAGCAGTTTCTTCTTTGCAAAATGCAGGAAACAGCAGTAAACTACCTTCATTATCTAGATAAACTCAAATTAAACAAAAGAATCCTTCCTTTCACAACAGCATGAGTACATATAGTAAAATAAAAACTTCTATATATATATATATATATATATTCAAAATAATTTTTCTTCTATATTGACATTAGTGGTTCAGAATAAGCTAGTAATGGTGAATGAAATTTTCCCAACCAACATCGAAGATGTTCCTTTTATTTTATTATTAAAATATTTAACCAACAAGTCCCATTTATTATTACTGTAAAATTTCTATATCTCTTGAATCAATTTCTTTTAACTTGGTCACCCAGTCTTGCTCTCACTCAGCACATTGCACTGCACAACTTATGTTTATTTAACACAAACCTGAATCTCTGAATTGCTGCAATGGATTAACTTTTCATACTGTCTCCCAGGGATAACAAGATACAAATTTCAGACGTCTTTATATATGTTATAATATTTTAAGCACATGCAATTTTAATTATTTATTCATCTTTTAAGAGAAGTTATTAAATAATGTATATCTTCTTTCTATTTTTCCTACTACAATAATCTACTAAGTCAATATCTTGACACAATTTTTCTAAACAGCATTCATACAAGTCCCTTTATTTAGGACTCATTCTCTCATCCACAATAACCGCACTCCTCCGTCTATTCACACTAAAGCGACAGTCCAGGAGGGGCACAGCCACTGTCCACAAGATACAGAATTTATTTCTCACTCCGTCTCAATCACAGATATCCTCACACAAATGCTCACACAGACTACATGCACATATACACGCAATTTTTCTATTCTACACCTGTCGGTTCTACCCACTCTTTCACTGACACACTCTCTCACACTCTTTTTGCCTATCTGTGCAGCCATCTGTCACTTCCTCACCACGACAGACCATTTATCCATAGAACTTCCCCTATCCGAACAGACCTCTGTAACCTTAAAACTGAGCGGTAACTGTCGGACTTATGCCTATCCGAGCAGACCTCTGTAACCTTAAGACAGAGCAGTATAGGACTTCCCCTACCCGAGCAGACCTCTGTAACCTTAAGACAGAGCGGTAACTGTCGGACTTATGCCCATCCGAACAGACCTCTGTAACCTTAAGACAGAGCAGTATAGGACTTCCCCTACCCGAACAGACCTCTGTAACCTTAAGACAGAGCGGTAACTGTCGGACTTATGCCTATCCGAACAGACCTCTGTAACCTTAAGACAGAGCGGTAACTGTCGGACTTATGCCTACCCGAACAGACCTCTGTAACCTTAAGACAGAGCGGTAACTGTCGGACTTATGCCTACCCGAACAGACCTCTGTAACCTTAAGACAGAGCGGTAACTGTCGGACTTATGCCCATCCAAACAGACCTCTGTAACCTTAAGACAGAGCAGTATAGGACTTCCCCTACCCAAACAGACCTCTGTAACCTTAAGACAGAGCGGTAACTGTCGGACTTATGCCTACCCGAACAGACCTCTGTAACCTTAAGACAGAGCGGTAACTGTTGGACTTATGCCTACCCGAACAGACCTCTGTAACCTTAAGACAGAGCGGTAATTGTCGGACTTATGCCCATCCGAACAGACCTCTGTAACCGTAAGACAGAGCAGTATAGGACTTCCCCTACCCGAACAGACCTCTGTAACCTTAAGACAGAGCGGTAACTGTCGGACTTATGCCTACCCGAACAGACCTCTGTAACCTTAAGACAGAGCGGTAACTGTCGGACTTATGCCTACCCGAACAGACCTCTGTAACCTTAAGACAGAGCGGTAACTGTCGGACTTATGCCTACCCGAACAGACCTCTGTAACCTTAAGACAGAGCGGTAACTGTCGGACTTATGCCTACCCGAACAGACCTCTGTAACCTTAAGACAGAGCGGTAATTGTCGGACTTATGCCCATCCGAACAGACCTCTGTAACCGTAAGACAGAGCAGTATAGGACTTCCCCTACCCGAACAGACCTCTGTAACCTTAAGACAGAGCGGTAACTGTCGGACTTATGCCTACCCGAACAGACCTCTGTAACCTTAAGACAGAGCGGTAACTGTCGGACTTATGCCTACCCGAACAGACCTCTGTAACCTTAAGACAGAGCGGTAATTGTCGGACTTATGCCCATCCGAACAGACCTCTGTAACCGTAAGACAGAGCAGTATAGGACTTCCCCTACCCGAACAGACCTCTGTAACCGTAAGACAGAGCGGTAACTGTAGGAATTTTCTTATACTTTTTTTTTTTTTTTTCTTTTCGTTTTGCAAGCTTATCATTGCATGCACTATCCACCTTTTCACTGCCATCCAATCAAGGCTCACTTGACCGTAAATACAGATTAGTGCATGCAATTTTTCTTCTAGAATCAAAAACTTTTAAGTGTCCTTACCACCGGGCAAACTCTGGCAACCAACACATTATTCTTAAATGGCAGAACGAGACGCACAGCTTAGATACAGTTACCATATATCTGAAGGCAGAGCGAGAGGCTTCATCACACATAGACATTCCATTCTCCGACAGGCCTATTACGCATAATCAGATACATGACAATAATAGGAAAATAAAAATTGCTATATTATACTTAAATCTTTATATTCTGATTAATAAAAATCTTCCACAAACGTCGTCTTGCCAGCCGATTAAAAGGATAGTTCACCCAAAAATGAAAATCTGCCAGTTAGTTGAATTTATAAAGTTTTAAATATGGATATTTTTCAAAACAAAACGCATTGCTTCGCTTCAGAAGGCCTTTATTAAACCCCTGCATTTGTATGGATGACTTTTTTTTTTTTTTTTTTTTTTTTTTTTTTTTTTTTTTTTTTTTTTTAGGATGGATGCATCATTATTGGCTTCAAATGCGGCTCCCCATTCACAACCATTATAAACCTTGGAGGATATTTTTTAATATATCTCTGATTGTGTTCATCTGAAAGAAAATAGTCATTGACTTCTAGGATGGCTTAAGGGTGAGTGAATCATGGGATAATTTTCAGTTTTGGGTGAACTAACCCTTTAAAACCCCTTGGTGGCAGCAAGAATATGGGTCTGTAAAGAATCTTTAAGCTGCACTAAAAGTCTTTATTCTCAGCAAAGGCCAGTGTGAAATTAAACCACTTCCTGTAAGTGTTAAACATATGCTATTCACCATTCTGAGGACCACACCTCATCTGTAAAGACGCATTTTCAGAGACAAACACAGCAGATAATGGAATTAGACAGCATTTATACAAATGTTGAGTGCAGAAACACCGAGGACACAACTGGACCTCGAACACTGAATAACAGGCAGGATGAAGGAGATCGAAAGCACAGTAAGCAGAAAATTACTTTAAAGTAGAAATAGTGTCGCAGATGTCGTTGTTCATGCTGTCAATGTTTGAGGAAGTGTAACATACAATTTCAAATTATTCCTAAGAATAACATGACAATGTTTCAACTTGTATATTTAATGTGTGAAGAAAATGCATATAAAAGCTCTATCTATAGTATTATCTAAAGACAATGGTAGATTACCTAAAAATGTCGATTTTAAACTTTTTTTATAATATGAATGGTTGTTAAGTGATATGTGTGTGTTTTCTCTCTGTTTGTCAGGAGGAAGCAGGCGTTTGGTGTTGATGACAGTGTGTCTCGGGATCATTTGTGTTCTTCTGCTGATCTTCATCATCCTGCAGCACATCTTCATCACAGCAGAGAGAGAATCTCTGTTCAAGATTCACAAGAACACAGTTGAAGAGTTCAGTCAGACCATCAACAGATTACAGGACAATTACACTGATCTGATGACTGAAAAACACCAGCTGAAGAACAACTTCAACTCTCTGAGTCAGAAGAACCTGGAGTTAGAAAGCAACATCAAATCTTTGAATGAGGCACTGAAAAATGCGGCTTCTAAAAAAAGTTAGTTTAAATATGGTTTTTTTTTGGGCGGGGGGGGGGTTAAAGTTGTTTCTTTATCACAGTGTTTACCTATGAAAATCTGTGTGGTCCAGGTGTTTTTTTCTTATCCAGTGAGTTGAAGAGCTGGTCTGAGAGCAGGCAGTACTGCAGGGATCGAGGAGCTGATCTGGTCATCATCAACACTGAAGAGAAGCAGGTGAGTTTGAGTGAGTGTCTGTTCATGAACGAGAGGAATCAATCACACTTATTCCTGTTTTTATCCTCATACAGAGACTCGTATCTTCATTCAAGGAGAGAGTGTGGATTGGTTTGACTGACATTGAGAACGAGGGCAACATGAAATGGGTGGATAATTCACCACTGAAACAAGGGTAAGTGCTAAACAATCACAGAAATCCACTGTTGATGTATTTGTAAAGTCCGTTTGAGGGTATGTTTACATGAAAATGATGTACTAAAAACGGACGACAACGTTTATAAAATGATTGTGACGAGCAGGGCGGGCGAGAGCCGTGAGGGAACGGCGCGAGGCCGGTGACGCGAGTGTTAACGAGCTTCAGGTGCTCGGCGCACCGGTCTCGAGTCCTTCACGGAGGAGCTCCGGAAGCATAAAGGAGGAGCGACGACCGTGAAGGACGAGAGAGGACCAGGCCTGGATTTTATCTTGTGTTTTATTTGGTTTGTGTGGGCGGCAGTCGCCGTGAGGAACTGCCGCCCTTATACTTTCGTTTTATTGTAAGTTTATTTGTTTATTAAATACGTTAAATGTTCGCTGGTTCCCGCCTCCTTCTTCCCATATTTACGAACTTTGTTACAATGATCCTCATTCACACGGATCTGTGACGAATGGCCAAAATCATAAAAGGTTTTCTGTTCACTTTCAGTCAGTTATGTTCAACGTTACGTCAATACTGACGTAATGGGATGTCGCTTGGGAACCCAATCACCTCCATGTGGTTCAAAATGAGCCAATGGGAGTTGGCCAGTGTTTTTTGTTGTTTTTTTTTACATTTACATGCCGAGCCACACCCACCTGGCACATCCAGCCGTGTCCCGCCCCATTGCCATTCTTCCTAGAGATGCATGAGGAGGTTCAGAAGATGTGGAAGGCACCTTTTACTGACAGAAACCATTATACCACCTCCACTCTCACTACCCTCAATGGTGGGGCCGCCAAAAGTTACGTGGACATTTCACAGGTGGAGCGTGCGATTGCAGTGGACTTGAGCCCGCAGTCTGCTGCCACCTGGCAGAATTGTCCACGCCTCCACGGCCACAGCGAGTAAGACGACGGCAGCTCTGGCTGCTCAGGCTTACTCCGCCGCTGGGCAGGCCATGGCCATCTTGCAGGTCCATCAGGTGAAAGCTCTGAAAGAGCTGCATGAGGGTAATTCTGAGCCAGGGCTGCTGCAAGAATTGCGTATGGGGACTGAATTTGCCCTCTGGTGACATATCACAGCATGCCCCCTGGGTCAGACAATGTCCACCCTGGTGGTCCAGGAGTGCCATCTCTGATTGGACCTGACCGAAATGAAGGACACTGACAAAGTTCGCTTTCTTGACACCCCTATTTCCCAGGCGGGCCTCTTTGGCAACACTGTCAAGGACTTTACCCAGCAGTTCTCGGCAGTCCAGAAGTGGACCGAGAACATTAACCACATCCTGCCCCGACATGATGTTGCCACCAATCGAGGGTGTCCCCCTGCGGCTGCACAGTCTCCTGGGAGACTGGTACCTTCCCATATTCCACGAGCCCCCCGTAGGAAGGTCCAGGCCACTAACACCCTGAAAAAGAAGCCTCCTAAGTGGTCCTTTGACGGGTGGCCCAGAGATGGAGAGGACTGCTCTGTCCCAGGAGATGGTGAAAGAACTGCTCCTTCCCCTGGAAGAGAGCTGGGTGGAAAATCCTGTGTTTCGTTCTATTTCTGTTCTGCTTTTTCTGTTTCTTTTCTGTTGTTTCTGTACCTTTTCAATAAAAGAGCAGTTTCCAAAATCTCTGGGACATATTGGGTCTGCACTTCTAGTAAGAGTGATACACTGTTTCCTCACTCTCAGCTGCATACTTATTTGCCACGGGCAGGGCTTTGGTGCCTCGGGGATGCACAGCCTCCCCACGCCTCCCTGCCCCGTCCCTCAGGGGACTCTCAGAGTCTCTGCCTCTGCTTCGGGACGCTCCACCTCCCGGGTTGGGCCTCAGTGCTCCACGCTATCCCCTCCGCGGGTACTTCAGCTGAGCAGGTGGTGGATGCTTGGGGAGCTTTAGGGCTTGGCTGGGGCTCCCCAACCCGTCCCGTTGGCACATTCGAACAGTCAGACTCGGCTATGCGATTCAGTTCGCCAGGTTCAGCAGTGTCTTGTTCACCTTGGTGGCAGGCAAGGACGCCTCTGTCCTGAGAACATAAATGGCAGTTCTGTTGGCGAGTGATGCAATAGAGCCTGTCCCTCCAGCCAAGATGGAGTCAGGGTTTTACAGCCCATACGAATACGTAAGTAAGGCGGGGGGTTACAGCCACGGCACTGATGCACTGGCACACAGCTGGCCCCAGGGCCTACGCAAATATGCATTTCCCCCAGTGAGCCTTCTCAGACCTCAGTTCAGGTGTACATTGTTTAGTTCCTTGCTATATATTTATATTCTGGAAGATTCTAGTCTTGCTTGGTCTGGTTATAGTCGTGTTAAGTTCTGCATTTCCCTGTGTTCGTTTGCTGCCAAGTTTGTGGATTAAAGAGACTTTCTCTGGACTTTTGCCTCCTGTGCCTGTTTAACCAAGAAGAACTGTGACAGTTTGTTCCTGTCATCCTAAATTGACTTAGTTTCCAAGTCTGTGTCATTTTCATTCCGTTCACCTATTGTTCATTAATTATCTCATTAGTAGTTTATTCTAGTGTACGCCCTGTTTTGTTCAGTTCCTCGTCCTATATATATATATATATATATATATATATATATATATATATATATATATATATATATATATATATATAAAATATGGAACAATATCTGGTCCAAACTAAAATTATTAGATTCAAACTAAAAATAGCACACAGGTGATCTTAATAATTCAGGAAATGAGGGCTGCATTGAACTGAATTGTGAAAAAACTGGTCTGATGCTTTTTACTAATTGCTTTCCTCCTAAATAATAATTGTAAAATTATTCTTATTGCTTGGTTGCTAAATAAAACTTTGCGGTTATTACAATTTAATATGGGGTCCTAGTAACTGAAACTTTCATACATATTTTTCAGGTTTTGGCTCAGAGGTGAACCAAATAACCTAGGTGGAACCGAGGACTGTATTGAACTGATGCCTGAACATCCCGTCCTGAACAACTGGAATGATCACTCGTGCTCTGAGAAGAAAAAGGGCATTTGTGAGAAATAAATTTTATCAAGTCTTGTTTTGCTTTTATTATTTTATTTACTCATTTTAATTGTAAATGCATAATTTCTGATGGAGGTTTCTGTCTTTTAAAACACTGCCATCTGATGTCTGTAAGAATTTATTTACTAATTATCTTCTCATTGCTACAATAAACTCACAAAATAAACTATTATGTTTATTGGCTGTTATTCTGAGATTGAGAGTCTTTAAACCTGCTTTTGAGTTGAATTGTTTTCTGTTTTAATAAAATGGTCAATTGACTTTTATCTCAGCATTTGTTTTTATTTCATATTTCACTGTGTGACTTTTAATTGAGCTGTGGAGAGATTTCCTCCAGTCCAGCAGGGTGCAGCAGAGAACAGGTTCATCAGGAGCAGAAACATCAGATTCAGGGCACTTGCTGCTGTTTCCTGCATCATCAATACAAAGGTCCAGTTTGGCCTGTTTAAGGCTGTTTGAGTCCATTTCAGTGGTCAAAGATTCATCTTGTTGACTTCTGAAGCTGATTTTGAAGCAGTTACAGTGATCTAACTGCTAAAATATCAGGTGCTTCATCAGTCTGAAGAAAACAGAGTTTGGAGCATCAATTTAATGACTTTAACTTTTGTGAAATGCTGGTAACAGAGGAGCTTTGACTTCTGATGGGAAATTAGTAGGATCTTCTGCTTCTTCCATTCAGATCTGAACTCAAAGTTTGTTTGTTTATACAAGCACAGATGAGAAAATGACCCACTTGTATAACTGTAGAAAGGAAGGGATCAGCCCACAATCTCTACCTCCTACCTTCATCCTCTCTGTCCTTCAGCTCCACAGTATGACAATCATCATCCATTCCAGTTAATTGTCATCAATACACAGGTGCAGTTGGGCCTGTTTTATGGTGTTGGAGTCAGTTTGGGTGATCACAGATTCCTCTTGTTGGACACTGACACTGTCACAGAGAAAACTCACTTGTTCGTCATTTTAATCTGCTCAAAGTAATTATTTGGTTCCAACATGAAATAAAACTTTGGGATACTTGATAATGACTGAACAACTGATAATCTGTCACATTTTATTCAATTTTTTTTTCCCCATATGTGCCGAATGATGCAAATGTAAATGAGAACTGTGTTGAAATGCAGGCTTGCTCTCATTGTCATCCTTCCAACCTGAACGTCTGGAAAGATCTCCCATGCTCAGACTGGAAAAACGCACTTTGTGAGAAATAAGGTTCACCCTGTTTTATTTTTCTTTTACTAATTTGGAATCATTTTTACTGTGAACAAATAATTCCTGATTGTGGATTCTGCCTTTTAAAACAGCCTCCTAATTTCATTTTATTGAACACTTTCAAGATATCAGTTTGTATTTTCTGTAATACACAATACGGATGCTCAAATGATAGGAAAATGTAAACTTGTCATTATTTTCTCATTGCTAGAATAAACTCAGAACTGTTACGGTGTTCTGTTCCTGTTGTGTCTGCCTGATTTGCTCCTCGATTGTTAATTAATCCTACACACCTCTTCAATTTCGATCATCATCCCCTGTATTTAAGCCCATGTTTCATCCGTTCTTTGTCTGGTCAACGTTAAACGTAATTGTTTCTACATGAGAAGAATGGACCCATTCTGGTCTAAACAGTGCTTCATATGTTTACATTATTTAAAATGATTACACTATTACAGTTTCTTTGGCACACCTTTCATTCGGAAGAAAATAAACTTACAATATATTTCCACACTTTCAAGTTCAATACATTTATTAGAAAATATTTTTTAGAATAAATAATAAGTTGCCACATGGTCCTGTACACTGAAAAGATGGAAATATCTAAATTTGTGTAAAGTATTAATCAACCTGAGCACATGCCAACACAACTATCAGAACGAGTAACAAGTGTGTACTAGCGATCTCTACTAGCAAAGTCAACAGGTTTTTCTATTTATTAATAGGTACACTATGTCACATATATGTATTTAGTCCAGTCTTGTCATGTTTCATTCAGTTATGTCACGTCTGCACCTGTCCTCATTAGTCCCTGGGTGTTCACCTTCCTTCACCTGTGTCTTGTTAGTTCCCTCATCCCTGTGTGTATAAATTCTCCCTGTTCCGTTCAGTCCCTTGTCGGTTATTGTTTGATGTAACATGTCTTGTGCTGTTGTTGTATTAAAGCCTGTATATCTTAACCGTACCTTGTTCGTGCCTGTCATCATCCATCCTATGTGTTACACGCAACAGTTTTATAAGACAAAAAATCCTATTTAGCCGTTTTTTACTCCTATATAGAACAGATGAACAGATTTTCAACCAGAGTCCCGACTGTGAGCACGGGAAATCTTGCACAATCTCTCGAGACTTCAGAATAAAAATCGGGAAATAAATCGACCCTTCATCTGCAGTTTGATTGACAGGCGATCTGACCAATCATAACCCAGAATCCGCCATTTTGTCCGGCAAAGCAGTCAGGGGAGTTAGTAGATTAACGTCTTTCAACTTGAACTTGAAAAATCTTTACGCTCTTAAAACAACATTCCTTCTGATGTTCATTCATGTTTATTTGATGCTCGTGATTTTGATGCTTTGTTTCTTAGACAAAATGTCTTCAGACACTGTCAGTCAAACTCCTGGCGAAGGGTGAATTTTGCTTTTAATTTGATAGTTTGATATATGTATCTAGATAGATAGACACATAATTATATATAATAAAAAATATATACTTTCAGTCTTAATTTCTGTTGTAAATTTGCTCTCAATACTCCAACACTTTGAACCTTTAACCGGTTCGACTAGAGACTGAAGAGGTGGCATATCCCCATGCTTGTGAACTAGAACAAAATGAAAAGTAAGGAAATGAAAAGGGGATGCACAGTTTAAGAACTGATAAGCACCTCGTGTCAAATAAGAGAACCACTATTAACGTTTAATGTCACAAAGTGCCTTAAAGTTCATATCAGTGCTAAATGTCATTCTCACTCTGAGTACACAGTGTACAGTGGACTTGCAAAAACCCCAGTGTTAAATTAATTCGTTTGAGTCCAGACTCGAGTGTTGAGACTGAACAATGAATCAGTGTTAAAGTTAACGAGATGATTGCCCATTATTGATGAACACCTGATGTTAACAAGCAGAATCCCCAAAGGAGAAAATCACAGTGTTTGCTTTAGTTGAGCTCTCGACCCTCGATTTTTGAATTTTAGAGTTGAGGCGTTCTCCTTATTTGGATGCGACAGGCAAACAAGCCAAGAAAACAAAGAGGAAATGTGAGCAGGTGTTGTTGGCTAGATTTTGTCTGAATCACCAAACTCCTGATCACATTTCCTCTTTGTTGTCTTGGCTTGTTTACCTGATGTCTCTAAATAAGGAAAACACCTAAACTCTAATGTTAAAAAATGGAAGGTCAAGAGCCCAACTAAAGCAATGGTGACTTAAAATTGCACCTGTTTCCTTTTTATCGTCAGATGTCTTCAATAATGGTCAATCATCACTCATTTATTCACATTTTTATCTCATTACTTTAACACTCTCGAGTGTGGACTCAAAGGAGAGTTAATTTAACACTTTAAAAACTCTCGTCTTTTAACCGCAACGGTCGTTACACTGGCAGTCCTTTCACAAAACTGCCCAAACTTAGTGCAGAACAATGCATTTTTCATTTATATTTTTCCACTGCTCCAGTATTTTTCCAGTACTCAATCCAGATTCGCCTCTAGTGGTCTGTTATTGCGCGACAACATCCGCCACTACTGATAGCAGGCTATACAATCGGGTTACTGCCAGTTATTTTGAGATACAAAAAAAATGTCAAATTAATATTTTATGTTCAAATATATAGCTATCGGTCAAGTATCCACATAATCAGCAGGATAATTACGCAGTGTAGTCTTGTATGCAGAGGTTAGTTTTGCATAATAATCTGCTGACCTCAGCCTTGCTTTATACCCCTGTCATCACTCATTTCCATTGTATAGAAGTGAAGATATTTAAAATTAAGACGGCTCTTTGAATCAGAAGACATTGAGTTGAGGTTCAGTGACTGTATCCATTGACAAATGCTGCAGGAACAGAGAAGTTTTGACTGATCGGGAAAAATTGCAGGATCTGAGTTTCATTCTGTCAGATCTCAGATCGGTGTTAAAGGTGAGTCGTTTCAGTATTTCAGTGACACAGTGGTGGAGCTTAAACATGTTTTTCATGATCTTTCAGTCAGTAAAGGGTTCGTTCACCCAAAAATGAAAATTCTGTCATTAATCACTCGTGTCGTTCTCGACCCGTAAGACCTTCGTTCATCTTCAGAACACAAAAGTACGGTGGCCGAGAGACCTCAAAGCGCTGCAAATAAGAAAACACGTGCAAATAAAAAAAAGACGTGATCATCAGTTTGATAACACATGTGCTGCAAATCCTCACAACACATGCAAACTCAAAAACGCGCTGCAAATACAAAACGCGCTGCAATTAGCACAAACCACAACGGAAATGTTTCAAGGGGGACCCCAAAAAGTGACAGACCCTACTAGGACGTACGTCCAAAACCAGTTCAACTCACCCTTCACTCATTCACTGATCCCTATATAGTGTACGGCATTTGAGTGCACAATGTGTTCACAATCATGAAATACTATAAAAACTGCAAACAAAAATAAACAACTGTACATTATTTCATGTATTTATTTTTTTTTTCATAAAGTGTTTTTCAGTTTGCTAGAAGCTCACAGATGACGTGGTCGTCGAGCGCCTCAGGCGCCGTTACGATTACGTCACATTAGTAACAGATGATTAACGAATATTTTTAAATCATCCACTAAATGATCATCTCTTAAAGTTGAATGAGTGAACAACAATGCCACTTTTCTGTTAGTGAAACACATTACACTGAGTTAATGCCTACATTATATATTTTAATATTTTTTAGTTTGTGCTGTTGTCACTTTTTGGAGTCCCCCTTGAAACATTTCTGTCGTGTTTTGCGCTTTTTGCTGCGTGTTTTTGTATATGCACCTCGTTTTTGAGTTTGCATGTGTTGTGAGGATTTGCAGCACATGTGTTGTCAAACTGATGATCACGTTTTTTTTATTTGCATGTGTTTTTTTTATTTGCATGTGTTTTTTTATTTGCATGTGTTTTTTTTATTTGCATGTGTTTTTTTTATTTGCATGTGTTTTTTTATTTGCATGTGTTTTTTTTATTTGCATGTGTTTTTTTATTTGCATGTGGGTTTCTTATTTGCATGTGTTTTTTTATTTGCATGTGTTTTTTTTATTTGCATATGTTTTTTTATTTGCATGTGTTTTTTTTTATTTGCATGTGTTTTCTTTATTTGCATGTGCTTTTTTTATTTGCATGTACTTTTTTTATTTGCATGTGTTTTCTTATTTGCAGCGCGTTCAGCTCTCTCGGCCACCAAGCAAATGAAGATATTTTTGATCAAATCCGATGGTTCAGTGAGTCTCTATTGACAGCAGGTTAATTTACACGTTCGGATGTCCAGAAAGATACTGAAGACATATTTAAAACAGTTCATTTGACTACAGTGGTTCAATCTTAATGTTATGAAGCGACGAAAATACCTTTGTAAACCAAAAAAAACCCTCCAAATAACGACTTTATTCATCAAAATCTAGTGATGGCCGATTTCAAAACACTGATTCATGAAGCATTACGAATCTTTTGTTTCGAATCAGTGGTTCAGAGCATGAAAGTCAGATGATTTCAGTAACGAGGCTTCGTTACATCATAAGTGATTCGAAATTTCAACGAATCCCATGATTTTGGCACTTTGATTCACGCTCCACACCACTGATTCGGAACCAAAGATTCGTAAAGCTTCATGAAGTATTCTCATCGCTTCTAAACATTAAGGTTGAATCACTCTACTCGCATGAACGAAGGTCTTACGGGTGTAGAACGACATGAGGGTGAGTAATTAATGACATAATTTTCATTTAATATAAAGGTCTAATTAACCTGTCCTGTAAGGTTGTCATTTGGGTGGTCACAGACTCTTTTTGGGCTTTTGTTCCTGCCAAAACGGGTTTGAGCTCACTACTGGTTGAATGTACAAGAGGATATGGTTACAGAGTTTGGATCTGAGGAGAGTTTCAGACTGGAAGTTTGTATTCACATTTAAAGCTAATGTCAAATGAAATCACTTCCTTTGTTGGCACTATATAAAATGAACTATTGAGAGTAGGCATCATTTTAAGAACCGCAGCTCATCTGTGAAGATGTACAGCAAGACGCAAGGACAAAAAATGGAATTGGAGGACTTTTATGAAAATAATGGCACACCTGGACGTCAAAGATACTGCCGGGATGAAGGACAAGCTAGAAATCGCAGTAAGATAAAAGACTTCTTACACAGAATTATTATTTTCTTTGGACTTATTCTAGTATATGCTCTTGTTTTCATATTTTACAGCAGTATATCTAGATTTTTGCCATTGTAAAACAACATAATTGACTTAAAAATCTTTATTTGAATTTTTATTTTTGATAATATTGAGTGCATTCATTAATATTTGCGTTTTCGTCTTGTTTCTCAGAAGGAAGTCGATGTTTGGTGCTGATCACAGTGTGTCTCGGGATCCTGTGTCTTCTTCTGATTGCTGGCATCATACATAAGCCGTTTCAGGGAGTTTCTAAACTAGGTTAGTTTTTATGTACATTCTTTTGCCTATTTTTAATGACATGTTTGCAGTTTGAAAATGTTGCGTTTCTGTTAGGATACCTGTGGGGTCCAGATGGCTTGTTCATATCCGCTGAGTCAAAGAGCTGGTCTGAGAGCAGGCAGTACTGCAGGGATCGAGGAGCTGATCTGGTCATCATCAACACTGAAGAGAAGCAGGTGAGTTTGAGTGAGTGTCTGTTCATGAACAAGAGGAATCAATCACACTTATTCCCGTTTTTATCCTCACGCAGAGGCACATAACTTCATTAGTCAAGGACAATGTGTGGATTGGTTTGTCTGACATTGAGAACGAGGGCAACATGAAATGGGTGGATAATTCACCTCTGACACAAGGGTAAGTGCTAAAACACTCCCAGAAAAGCATGTGTATTTATGTTTTAGTCTTCTTAATTCTCATTTTAAAAATAAGAACATCAGAGCCTCCAGAAAATTGCTGAAGACAGCTTTTCCATAAAACCAAGCAGCAAAAACACAAAAGAAATTCTGTTTAATTATAGTTGTTTTGTTTTTACTGTGCTAAATGAAACTGTCCATTATGGAAGAGTTGATTTAGGAATTGCTTGTGGAACCTCTCTGGTCCTTATCGCCCTGCTCTTGATGCTAACAACAACGACACTAAAACTCTAGTGAGCCTCTTGAGATCAGTGCGGTTTTTACCTGCACAGCCAGTCTGGTGTCATTGTTAACACGTGGGTTTAAATACATAGGAGAACTTTAAAAGACACAAAACATTAGGGGTGTGACAAGACCCCTATCCCACGAGACGAGACACGAGATCGGGTTCACGAGACGAGATTTTTATAGCGTGGTACGAGATCTCGTCACACCCCTACAAAACATACATTTTTGTACTTTTAGAAAGGTGCTGAATTTGAAGGAAAACGACAAATTTAGTAAAAATATAACATTAAAATGATATTTTGAGCCACTAATCCTACACCTACCCCTAACCATTTCTTAAACTATACTGTTATAAATAAAAGAATAACAGACAAACAAGCGTAATCACAATCATTTATTTATTGCGAAAATGTCAAAAGTGAAGATTGATGGATAAAGGGCTGAATTTGGATCTGTTCCTTACAAACATATGGATTCTAAAGATTTGGAGTACAGTGAACAAATAAAACTTACGTGATTTGTGAAATCATGTTGTGTCTCACAGCAAACAAACTAAATGTTACAAAATGGTTAAACAATTACAGAAATTTTTATTCATTTCAAGGTTTCAAAGTGTGGTCCTGTTTAACATTATGCGTGTTTGCAGCACAAGTCTGTTATTTCATATTAAATAGATGGATAAATTCCATTCAATAAATTTGACTAAAAACATGTATTGATATGACAATTGAATTCAACAGGTTTAAAACATTAACGACACGATTTTAATATTAATACATTGATACAAATCCACACTTGGATACAGAAATGATTTATGTTTTATTGCTGTTAATACGTCAATATTATACGTTTTTGGGTGTATGAAAACGTAGGTAAACGTACATGTGGTAGAAACACACTTTTCGTAAAAATACACGCGCATTCTCATGAGATCACATTGCAACAGCACATGCTCGCCGGCCTCCTTTACAATTATTATCTTCCTGTTTTGGTATTTGATAAAAACTTTGGTTGAACTTTGGTGAATAATTCGAATAAATCTGACACTTTTTATTCAGGTTTTGGGACGCGGGTGAGCCGAATAACTATCGAGGTGGAGATGAGGACTGTATTGGGTTGAATCCGGGACAACACAGCCTCAACAACTGGAGTGATTTGGATTGCTCTTACAAGAGAAAAGGGATCTGTGAGAAAATGGATTCGTGAGAAATAGGGTTTCGTCCTGTTTTTCATGCTTCTACTTGTATCATCTCATGGAATCAATCTTATTGTGATCATTGTAGTCATTATTATAATTCCTATCTTTCAAAACAATGTCAGATTTTTTTTAAACAATGCTTGAGTCGAGTTTGTCCATATTCAACCCAACTTCTGTTATTTTTAACCCAGCTGATACTGAGCAAATCTGCTTTTGTTTTGACCTCGTGATCCTCTGCTCTGCACATGCTGTAGTTCTTCCTTCTTTAAAGCAGGGTCTGTGTAACATTGGACTTCAAGTCTCTATTCTTTTTGAAGGCCGGTGTGAAATGACACTGCTTCCTGTTCGGGGTTCGGGCTTTGAAAAAAGGTTTCTGCTTTTATATGAAGTGTATTAACATGACATTATCTTTCTTTTTTAGTTTTCTTCTTGTTCACAAATTAGTCTAAAGAAGAAATGGTGTAGCAGAAGTGATTGAGGAAATGAGAACTTGCATACAGCGTTAAATGTCCTTTCTAGGAATATGTCAAGAGTTTCTGATTTCATAAGAAGTGTATTAATATGAATTATTTTTCATGGAATTTACTTTTTTAATGGGACCGTATAGCCATTACAGATGTTCGTCATCGTTTCAATCCATTACTTGTCTAAAGAAAATGTGTTTTTTCTTTTAACAAGGGCCTATTAAAACATTATTTCAAATACTATAGTGTAAATTGTTGCAATTTCGATATTTATACATCAGCACATCTCCATCACAGCAGAGAGAGACCTCTTAAAAAAACACAGAGTTAAATCAGACGATCAGGAGTTTATTTGAGTCCAACTAAAGAGTGTTGAAATGAATGAAATAATTCTGTGAATAATTACATCCTGACTGACCATTAGTGATGAACATCTGATGTTAACCAGCAGAATCATTGAGGAGTCACAATTTTAAGTCACCATTATGGAGATCAGTGTTTGATGTAGTCGGGCTCTTGGCCCTTGCATGTTTAACATTAGATATGGGTATAACTGAGTTATAACAGCCAGACAAGCCAAGAAACTAAAGAGGAAATGCAATCAGGGTGTGATGGTCACTTGACCTGAGTAACTCATTTCTTTTAGAACTTAATCTCTGAGTTAAGCCCAAAGTGTACTTCACTTTTTACATGTATGCTAGGATTTATGCACGAATGTCATCATCAGAAGAGTACATGTGCATTTTTTTGTTGTTGTAGTAATTGGTTTATCCACAAGGTGGCATCCGTGCCCTGAGGGCATCGATTCATAAGGTAGTTGAGGGAAACCTGCATAAACAGAACAGACAGCGAGCTACAGTGACGACGAAGGCCTATATAGACGAGAGATTGTGTGAAGAGAAGAGTTGTAACTTGTGGTGAGAGATCTGTGTACGCGTCTAATGAGTCAAGTGAAATTTCCTTTGCAAGGCTGTGCGTTCAACATGTACACTTAGGGCTTTAACAAACCTGTGATTTTCTTAAAACTATCCTGGAGACCTTCCACCGCTGCACATTTTATGTGTCTCCCTCATCAGACTTTCCACGTCCTGTCTCCTGAGATACTTTCATCCGATCAATTTTTGAAGGCAGCATAGATCCATCACTCCTTTAATATCCCGCAATCCCGTGCGTTCCATTCTATGACATTTGAGGTAAAAAGATGGCATCTGAAATTTTAGGGGTTTTTTCAGTTTGTGTGTAAAATGCATATTCCGACCAACTTTTTCCACTTTTCCAAGTCCAAGTGGGCCACAGACATCCTGAAAGGTGAATCCAAATCATTTCAATTTTATAGACTGTTAAAGACACAATTTTACTAAGTGATAGTATGTCCTAAAGCTTGTCTCTTCAGCTACCGTAAGGTTCAAAACATCTTGTGCCTGTCTACTGATGACCATGTGTTCTGTTCTGCTGACTTGAGACTTTTTCTTGTGTCCCATTGGACAAATATCTAGACATTGTCTCATCTTGTTTGCCCCTCAGACTAACCCAGAAACCATGTGATGGTAATCATGTCCTTATATGTATTTCCAGTTGCTTGTTTTTCACCTATAATTTGTACCCCTGGACAGCGAGTAAACTGTGTCCATGATTGAACTACACTCTGTGTCAGTCTCATTTCTTGGCACCCGGGATCGATCCTGTATTTCTTGCTGCATTGCTCAACCTCAAAGGGTTTCTTGAAATATTCAATATCCAAACTATTTTTATCTAACAGCTACACACTCAAAAGTATGTACTTTTTTCACAAAAGAGGGCGTAGTATGAATAGGTGAATTGGGATGCAGCTTAGGGTAAATATTGGGAACAAACAAAAGCACTGGGAACTAAGAAAACAGGAACTATATAGGAACAAAATACACTTGAACATAAATGTCTTAAACTCAAGACAGGGGAACGTGGGACAGGAATCATGACACAGCATTGATTTGCAAAAGCATGGATGGGTGCACGTTGATGAAATTATGATTCAACCCCAGTCAAAGTCGGCAACATAAAGGTCCATTTAAACCTGTTCTGTAAGATTGTTCATTTGTGGTCACAGATTCCTCTTGCTGGATTTTGTAGCTGCCAACATGGTTTCATGTGGTTGTATGTAGAAGATACAGTCAGAGTGCAAAACACTCACACAAAGAGAAAATCTCTTTTGTACTCTCATTATGAAAATTGGACCACTGCTGAAAACATATTTTCTACAAACAAGTACAATGAAAGATACTTCCTACGAATAAATTCAAAATAACTGCTCACTTTGTATTTGTGACTGAGAAAATTTGAATAATTGAAAATCGAATATGTTTTGGAGCGAAGGTGAGCCGAATGATGAACATGGAATCGAGGATTGTGTTGAAATTACGTCTTCTTGTTCATCTTTTAACCTGAAAAACTGGAACGATCTCCCATGCTCTGATCTGAGAAAAGGTGTTTGTGAGAAATAGGGATCATCCCGTCTTGTTGTGCTTTTACTTCTTTTATTCTATGGAAGCATTCTTGTTGTGAATCCAGAATTTCCGATGAACAGTCTACTACATTCGTTTGATAAAAACTGCTTTCATGATATTGAATATTATTTAGTTGATTTGAAATGTTAAATCTGGCAAGAAGGACTTGAATTGTTATTAACTGATATGTGTGTTTTCTCTCTGTGTGGTCCAGTTTTTTTACCCACATCCAGTGAGTCAAAGAGCTGGTCTGAGAGCAGGCAGTACTGCAGGGATCGAGGAGCTGATCTGGTCATCATCAACACTGAAGAGAAGCAGGTGAGTTTGAGTGAGTGTCTGTTCATGAACGAGAGGAATCAATCACACTTATTTATTCTCAGGTGATGAAGAGACGATCAGTGTGATTCACTTCACCTGTCAGTGCTCATAATGTTATGCCTGATCGGTGTATTTACATCATGTTGCAGCTCATTTACATATAAATAACTCAAAATGAGCTATTTTTATTTTAATACTAAACTACGATGGCCTTACAGCAGTAAAATGCAACAAATTCACACTGTTGTTTGATTAAGAGCGACGCTTTACATAAAAATAGCGCGCATAAGAAATAATGGAACTCCAGGTTGACAGGAATAAAAGGGAGAAGGGTCTGTCTGCATCCCGCAGTACTATAACGAATTTCAAGTTACGCCTTTTCAAGTTACGCCTCTTCAAGTTACGCCTTCCGCGAATAAACAAGTGTGGGCATCATTGACTAAAACAATCTTTTAAAGTAAATTATTTTATGTTTTATGAATGAAATATGTGTAAAATTAGCTTATATTGCTATCGAATCTTAAGTATGAAACAAGCTAATAGTAAAACAAAAGAAATACTATCAAATTAATATGAACTCATGCAATTATAGCTAAAAACCTACCCCCACACCCAAACCTTTCCCTAAACCTACCCCTTCCATAAAAATGTACTGAAGAGTTTCATAGTCAAAATACTAAAAAAAATGACGAAAACAAACAACATGACTGTGGCCTTGTAGTTGTTATACGATCCGATCCCTCATCACTAGGTGGCGATAGTGAAGCTTAAAAAGCCAAAAGAGTGAAGTAGAAGAGCAGTGCTAGTGACGATTGTGTCTAGAAGGGATGTAGCTTTGACCAGAAGTGAGACAAAATCTTTGGATAAATAACAGTAAATTAAATGCGCTACTTATCAAATTGTGTTTTATTAACATCTACACCCACCCCAACCCTAAACCTAACCTTACATTACTGCAAATACAGTTATTAAATTAAATAAATACATATTATATGAAGGAGTATTGATGTGCGCATGTGCAGTGGCTGCATAATCTCTTTTTGACATCTCGCGTGGTTCTGTGTGACTTGGACAACTTCAGGTTACGCCCCCTGCAACAGGTTACGCCTTCTTCCTGTTACGCCCCCTCTCTTGCAGTCCGCAGACAGATACTATTGGTAAAAGGCGGCAAACAGGACATAAACTGATGTGCGCATGTCACAAAATCATTCCGATTGAAAGCGCCGGCGCGTAAACGCTACAGTGTGGTGATATTATGTTTGGTTTTGGTGTTTAATGAGGATCATTTTTACAGAAGCAGCTTACTTATATTAGAAATGACATCTGCTAGGAAAATTCGCCACATTTAGGAAAATTTTCAGTTTATGAAATAATGTGTGTATAGGCAGCAGTCGCGCTGCTGTTCGAGGCTTTGAATCTTTTGTGGTTCAGTCGAGCCTCAGAGCTTCATCAGGCTTCATTTCCCCCTGTTAATGGTCCAGGACGCAAAGAAAGGAGACAAACGAAATGAGGATAATTGAATGTGTGTCAGAAATCCACCGTTAGAAGCCAATGCCACAAAGATTCATACACTAGAGGGCGCTAAAGCTCATTATCACACTGATTATTACACTTGAAGGAACATGTATGAAATTTGGTTTATTTAAAATATGTAGAGAGTGACACACAAAACAGTGAAAAATAATTTAAAATTCTCACATGTAAACTTAAAAATGAACTATAAAGGCACTTATAAGTCCTGTATTGTGCAAAACAACATTTGTGTCTAAAGTGTTTAAGTACAGAAGAGGACGAGTAGTTTCTTCTAAGTGATGCAAAGTTTAGTAAATCAGCAACAGAGAAGCTGAGGAAGACCTGCGTAGAGATGAAGATATTTCACAACATTTCATTACTCCAAATCCAGTGAGTATAAAACTGTTTACAATTGCCTGTAAAAGATAAAAATATCATTCCAATTAGATTATATACTTTACAACATGTTACACATTTATAAAAATGCTTTTAATAAAAACTGTGTATTGAAGCCTGTATCCTTGAAGTATAAACTACTGTTTTATCCATTCATTGACATTAAGCTTGATCAATAGACTGTTTTAAAAGTCTGCTCCTTGTACATCATGATATCTCATGCATATTATATGAACAGAACTTTATTTTAAAAAAATGTTGTTAAAGATTGTAGACATCGACTCGATCAAAATCCTTGTGAAAACAGCTCATATTTAATAAAAGAAAATGACGTGAATGGGTGGAGCAACTGTGAGTTTTAAGCCCCGCCCCTCACTTCTGGTTCTGAAGCTGCTTATGCTGCAGACCTGCTGCTGAACATGTGTCCAAACATCAGATTCAGGGTATTTGCTGCTGTTTCCTGCTTCATCAAGACAAAGTTTGGCCGGTTTAAGGTGTTTGAATCCATTTGAGTGGTCTCAGACTCCTCTTGTTGGCTTCTGAGGCTGATAACATGTGCTTGAATGTTCAATACATGAACACATGAGTCTGCAGAGAACTTTGAAGTTGGACTGCAAGTCTTTTTTTGGCCAGTGGGAAATGAAACTACTTCCTGTGAGACTTTAACACTAATGTAAAAACCCTACCCATAATTCTAAAGATCACACATATTGAGTAGAAGTACTGCCAGACACAGCGAATAATGGATTTAGAGGACATTTATCAAAATGTTGAACGCAGAGATAGGCCTATTGAGGACACAACTGGACCTTGAACAGTCAAGGATGAAGGAAAAGATGAAAATATCAGTAAGTAGAAAATGACTTTAATGCAGAAATGTTGTCGCTGATGGCGTTGTTCATGGTGTCACACATTTGAGGAAGTGTCACATTTACAAAATAATCTGAGAACAATCTGTCAGTGTTTCTGCTTGTATATTTAATGTATTTATTTCATTTACTTTTCAATATGTTCATCTTTAGATATTTTACTGTAAAGCAATGTTTGTCTTGTAAAGAAATATGAAAGCATAATTAAACAAAGCCAGGTAAACTACTGAAAAAATGTTGAAAGTTTTTTATAATACGAAGGGAATTGAATGATATGTGTGTGTTTTCTCTCTGTTTGTCAGGAGGAAGCAGACGTTTGGTGTTGATGACAGTGTGTCTCGGGATCATTTGTGTTCTTCTGCTGCTCTTCATCATACTGCAGCACATCTTCATCACAGCAGAGAGAGAATCTCTGTTCAAGAGTCACAAGAACACAGTTGAAGAGTTCAATCAGACCATCAACAGATTACAGGACAATTACACTGATCTGATGACTGAAAAACACCAGCTGAAGAACAACTTCAATCAGAAGAAACTGGAGTTAGAAAGAAAAGTCACGTCTTTGAGTGAGGAAGTAAAGATAAAAGCTTTTACAGAAAGTTAGTATCCATTTTTTTGTTTTCCTAGTTTTATTTATCTTTCATGTACACAGCTTTAAAAAAAAGTGTGTGTTTCTGTTAGGTCATCTGTGCAGTTTAGATGGTTTGTTCATATCCAGTGAGTTGAAGAGCTGGTCTGAGATCAGGCAGTACTGCAGGGATCGAGGAACTGATCTGGTCATTATAGACACTGAAGAGAAGCAGGTGAGTTTGAGTGAGTGTCTGTTCATGAACGAGAGGAATCAATCACACTTATTCCTGTTTTTATTCTCATACAGAGACTCGTATCTTCATTCAAGGACAGAGTGTGGATTGGTTTGACTGACATTGAGAAGGAGGGCAACATGAAATGGGTGGATAATTCACCTCTGGAACGAGGGTAAGAGCAAAAACACTCACAGAAAACATCTGTATTTATTTAGTTGTTCTTTTGTTCTCTCATTATAAAAACGATTCCATCACAACCCAACAAGAAAACTGCTGGAAACATATTTTCCACAAACACAATCATGACCACAACCACAAGAAATGATAATAAATAATAATATATATATATATATATATATATATGAATGAATAAAATCAAAAGCATCTACTTATTTTGTATTTGTGACTGAGAAATTTTAAATAATTGAAAATCGAATATGTTACTCAGGTTTTGGAACAAAGGTGAGCCGAATGATGAACATGGAAATGAGGATTGTGTTGAAATTATGCCTTCTTGTTCATCTTTTAACCTGAACAACTGGAATGATATCCCATGCTCTCTGAGGAGAAAAGGCGTTTGTGAGAAATAGGGATCATCCCGTCTTGTTGTGCTTTTACGTCTTTTATTTTATGGAAGCATTCTTGTTGTGAATCCAGAATTTATGATGAACAGTTTAAAACATTCTGCTAAATTCATTTGATAAAAACTGCTTTCATGATATCAATTATATTTTCTATGATTTACAAAATCACAAGCTGATATTCAGATAAGAGGAAATGTGTAAAATTGCCATTATTTTTTATTGCTATAATAAACTCGCCACATCCGGATCTTAATTCACAAATTAAAGTATGAATAAAGTATTCAGCAGCTTTCGCATTTCTCAGGAGATCATTACCCTCCTCCATCCCCAGCTCCTCCTCCTCAGTCAGGATTTGGTCTTCTGATTTCCCTGAATCAAACTAATTCTTGAAATAAGTCCGTTTTGTTCTGTTTAATCATATTTGATGATTGTGGTCCTCACAGAAATAAGTTTGATCAAGTCTTGTGTTGCTTTTTGCTTCTATTATTGTATTTACTCATTTTAATTCCAAATGCATAATTGCTGATAGAGGTTTCTGTGTTTGAAACACTGCCATCTGATGTCTGCGAGAATTTATTAGAGGGAAAATGTAAAACTAATTATTTTCTCATTGGCTGTTATTCTGAGATTGAGAGTCTTTAAACCTGCTTTTGAGTTGAATTGTTTCTGTTTTAATAAAATGGTCAATTGACTTTTATCTCAGCATTTGTGTTTTTATTTCAGTTTTCACTGTGTGTCTGTTTTAATTGAGCTGTGGAGAGATTTCCTCCAGTCCAGCAGGGTGCAGCAGAGAGCAGGTTCATCAGGAGCAGAAACATCAGATTCAGGGCACTTGCTGCTGTTTCCTGCATCATCAATACAAAGGTCCAGTTTGGCCTGTTTAAGGCTGTTTGAGTCCATTTCAGTGGTCAAAGATTCATCTTGTTGACTTCTGAAGCTGCTTTTGAAGCAGTTACAGTAATCTAACTGCTAAAAATATCAGGCGCTTCATCAGTCTGAAGAAAACAGAGTTTGGAGCATCAATTCAATGACTTTAACTTTTGTGAAATGCTGGTAACAGAGGAGCTTTGACTCCTGATGAGTGTCCTGGGAAATTTGTTGGACCTTCTGCTTCTTCCATTCAGATCTGAACTCAAAGTTTGTTTGTTTATACAATCACAGATGAAAAAAGGCAGAACAGTGACATCTACTGAGAAAATGACCCACTTGTATAACTGTAGAAAGGAAGTGATCAGCCCACAATCTCTACTTCCTACCCAGATAACAACTTTGTGTCGGCCCAGATCTGGGAATGATGATCTGAGCCACATGTGGTGTGGAATGATGGGACTTGGGTGGACCGCTCCTGTTTGCCATAGAAATGCCACATGTCAGCCAAGAGTAAAGAACACTTTTCACATTTAGGAAAATGTTCAGTTTATAAAACAATGTGTGTATAGGCAGCAGTCGCGCTGCTGTTCGAGGCTTTGAATCTTTTGTGGTTCAGTCGAGCCTCAGAGCTTCATCAGGCTTCATTTCCCCCTGTTAATGGTCCAGGACGCAAAGAAAGGAGACAAACGAAATGAGGATAATTGAATGTGTGTCAGAAATCCACCGTTAGAAGCCAATGCCACAAAGATTCATACACTAGAGGGCGCTAAAGCTCATTATCACACTGATTATTACACTTGAAGGAACATGTATGAAATATTTGGTTTATTTCAAATATGTAGAGAGAGAAACACAAAACAGTGAAAAATCATTTTAAATTCTCACATGTTAACTTAAAAAATGAACTTATAAAGGCACTGCATCCAGCATTTAGTTCCTGTATTGTGCAAAACAACATTTGTGTCTAAAGTGTTTAAGTACAGAAGAGGACGAGTAGTTTCTTCTAAGTGATGCAAAGTTTAGTAAATCAGCAACAGAGAAGCTGAGGAAGACCTGCGTGGAGATGAAGATATTTCACAACATTTCATTACTCCAAATCCAGTGAGTATAAAACTGTTTACAATAAAAGATAAAAATATAATTCCAATTAGATTATATACTTTACAACATGTTACACATTTATAAAAATGCTTTTAATAAAAACTGTATTGAAGCCTGTATCCTTGAAGAATAAACTACTGTTTTATCCATTCATTGACATTAAGCTTGATCAATAGACTGTTTTAAAAGTCTGCTCATTGTACATCATAATATCTCATGCATATTATATGAACAGAAAAGTAACTTTATTTAAAAAAAAATGTTGTTAAAGATTGTAGACATCGACTCGATCAAAATCCATGTGAAAACAGCTCATATTTAATAAAAGAAAATGACGTGAATGGGTGGAGCAACTGTGAGTTTTAAGCCCCGCCCCTCACTTCTGCTTCTGAAGCTGCTTATGCTGCAGACCTGCTGCTGAACATGTGTCCAAACATCAGATTCAGGGTATTTGCTGCTGTTTCCTGCTTCATCAAGACAAAGTTTGGCCGGTTTAAGGTGTTTGAGTCCATGTGAGTGGTCTCAGACTCCTCTTGTTGGCTTCTGAAGCTGATAACATGTGCTTGAATGTTCAATACATGAACACATGAGTCTGCAGAGAGCTTTGAAGTTGGACTGCAAGTCTTTATTCTTTTTTTTTTGGCCAGTGTGAAATGAAACTACTTCCTGTGAGACTTTAACACTAATGTAAAAACCCTACTCATCATTCTAAAGATCACACATATTGAGTAGAAGTACCGCCAGACACAGCGAATAATGGATTTAGAGGACATTTACCAAAATGTTGAATGCAGAGATAGGCCTATTGAGGACACAACTGGACCTCGAACAGTCAAGGATGAAGGAAAAGATGAAAATATCAGTAAGTAGAAAACGACTTTAATGCAGAAATGTTGTCGCTGATGGCGTTGTTCATGGTGTCACACATTTGAGGAAGTGTCACATTTACAAAATAATCTGAGAACAATCTGTCAGTGTTTCTGCTTGTATATTTAATGTATTTATTTCATTTACTTTTCAATATGTTCATCTTTAGATATTTGACTGTATAGCAATGTTTGTCTTGTAAAGAAATATGAGTAAACTAGTGACAAAATGTTGAAAGTTTTTTATAATATGAAGGGAATTCAATGATATGTGTGTGTTTTCTCTCTGTTTGTCAGGAGGAAGCAGACGTTTGGTGTTGATGACAGTGTGTCTCGGGATCATTTGTGTTCTTCTGCTGATCTTCATCATCCTGCAGCACATCTTCATCACAGCAGAGAGAGAATCTCTGTTCAAGAGTCACAAGAACACAGTTGAAGAGTTCAATCAGACCATCAACAGATTACAGGACAATTACACTGATCTGATGACTGAAAAACACCAGCTGAAGAACAACTTCAACTCTCTGAGTCAGAAGAACCTGGAGTTAGAAAGCAAAGTCACGTCTTTGAGTGAGGAAGTAAAGAGGGCAGCATCTAAACGAAGTTAGTATAAATCATTTTTTTGTGTGTAATTGGCATCTTTTCCTAGTTTTCATTGACTTTTATATATGCAGTTTTGTGTAGTGTTCACATGAATATCTGTGTGGTCCAGTTTTTTTCCCCTCATCCAGTGAGTTGAAGAGCTGGTCTGAGAGCAGGCAGTACTGCAGGGATCGAGGTGGTGATCTGGTCATCATCAACACTGAAGAGAAGCAGGTGAGTTTGAGTGAGTCCATGGCCGCAGGAACTAGTGATGCTGAGGGTATGGGTGATCTTCTTTCTCAATACTCAACTTTCATGGCATGTTTGTAAAATGGTATGTGCTTTTGGTAAAAAAAAATATAAATATGTATATAATATACACATGATATTTTCAAGTATGATCCTTTAATGGAATTCAAGCAAACTCTCCTAAGTTATTTAGTCTATGACACAATTATTTGAATATTTTTAGTGAAATGTGAACTTCTTTATTTTAAGTTGGCTCTCAAAAGAGTACAATTTAGTGTCAATTGAAATGATGTTTATATTTGACTTTGCATAATTAAAAGGTAGGTAGCAATATACCACTATACTTATTACTGATGAAAAGATCTTAAACTAGATGGAACTAGATTAAATATTTTGACTGTTGCGACTCCAAATGGGTTTAATGACCTGTAACTCTGCCTGAGTATCGGACAAGTGTTCACTGTTGGCCAGAGGAGAACTAAGCCTGGTTTCTCCCAAGGTTTTTTTCTCCATTTGTTGGAGTTTTGGTTCCTTTGGCTTGCTTAAGTTGGGGACACTTGATATTCAGCAGTGTTTTTGATATGCCTGCATTGGCGCCGTTGTATACAAACTGAGCTGAGCCGGACGATTACGTCACTGTTTTCTGCAGTGCTGATATACATAAATTAACTAGACTAATAACTACTGATATTTGCAACGGAAAGAATCAAAAATATATAGAATAAGCTGCACAATGACCCCATTTTCTTATTAATGTAAAGCTGCTTTGCCACAATTTGCATTGTAAAAAGCGCTATATAAATAAAGATGACTTGACTTGACTTACTGCTCTGGAAATGCAAAGCTATTGCTCATTGAACAAAACAACATGCTTCAAAGTATTAGTATGTAGTTATTCACAACCTAACCATCTCGCATCTTTTGCAGGGTCTCGCACAATACACGGCTAAAACGTTTTTACGTGAAGCGGCCCTAACGCCAGTGTTAGAGTCTGGTTATCTGTCTGTCTGTTTTTCCCTGTCATGTGCTCCTTGTGTTTCCTAGTTTTCCTTCCCTGTCTTCATTTGTTTAATTATCGTCAGCTGTTTGTAATTATTTAGTTATCCTCGTCACCTGTGTCCTCGTCATTAGTGTCTGTTTATATTCCCTGTGTTTCCCTCACTCCGGGTCGGTCATCGTTCGTGTGTGAATGTGTTGGTGTAAAATTCCTGGTTTTTGTCTATTAAAAAGACATTCTGTATCCTGTCATCGTCGTGCGAGCATTTATGTACACGTTCCGTAACAGCCAGAGCTCCAAACTATATTTGACAAGGATTTTTGTGCTGCCGCCGCATAATGAATTATTTTTCATTTTTCATCATTTAGCAGATGCTTTTATCCAAAGCGACTTACAAGAGGAGCAATTAGGGGTCAGGTGTCTTGCTCAAGGGCACTTTAGTCATGGTATTGAAGGTGGAGAGAGTGCTGTTCATTCACAATCCCCACCTTCAATTCCTGCCGGCGTGGGAATCGAACCAGCAACCTTCAGATTACAAGCCCGACTCCCTCACCATTTGGCCACAATTAATTATACAGTGTTTTTAAAATTGACTTTGACTTATTTAGTTCTGAGCGTTCTCACATAACTCTGTCCTCGTTCATTTGTATGTTGTTTGGGCAGTTCAATATTAGCTTTTTTTGTTTTTTTAAATCCACACTTATTCCTGTTTTTATTCACACAGAAGTACATAACATCATTCATCAAGGAGAAAGTGTGGATTGGTTTGACTGACAATGAGACCGAGAGCACAATGAAATGGGTGGATAATTCACCTCTGAAAGGAGGGTAAGTGATGAAACACTCACTGAAAATCATGTGTATTCAGTTGTTTGAGTCTTTTTTATTCCCATTTTAAAAATAAGACCATCAAAACCTCCCAAATATTCAATCGATCTGGGTTCTGATTTACTGAAAATCTGACACTTTTTATTCAGGTTTTGGTTTAAAGGTGAACCGAATAGCTTTGGTGGAAATGAGGACTGCATCTTAGTGAATCCTCAATCAGAGTCCCTGAACAACTGGCATGATTTCCCATGCTCCGATAGGAAAAAATTTATTTGTGAGAATTAGGTTTCATCCAGTCTTCTCATGCTTTTACATGTATTATCTTATGGAATCAATTTCAATATTATTTTGATCACATAATTCATTGTTTAGATTCTGTCAGTTCGTTTCTTCATGTATTAATTGGTTTCATGTGAAAGGGTGAAGCTGCATGTCTTGCTCCATCACAAGCAGCTCTATATTAATAACACCTAATTCTAATGTTATCATGAGCCGTATTTGTCAGTCTGAAGTGCTGATGTGAAAATCATAGTAAATTGCTCTGATTCACCCTATTCTGATATTGTGTGTGTGTGAAAACTGCTTTTGAACTGCTTCCTGTTTCAATAAAATGGTCCATTGACATTATTATCTCAGCATGTGTGTTTTTATTTCATATGTCATTCTTGAGTATCTGTTTATTTGGAGAGATTTCCTCCAGTCCAGCAGGGTGCAGCAGAGAGCAGGTTTATCAGACTGAGGAACAGAAACATCAGATTCTGGCCCTGTTCCAAATGGCACCCTAAACACTCGTGGTCCTCCTAGGAGTCCGTACTTTCGTGACATAATGCCGCTTTGACTGTTGGGAAGAAGTCTGCTGCGGACCTCGCTTCAGCAAAAATGTGCATTGAGGGCACATATTGATGGCGAAGGGGGCGCTCGTGAGCATGCTTCTGAAACCTAAAATTGACAAATGGGACACCTTACGGTCTCGTGGACTTAACGGACACGCGGCAGCACACAAGACTGAAAGTGCACAAAAGGCCCAAATTGCGCACTTCATGTGGACTTTCAGTCTTGTTGACTCACAATGGCTGCCGCTTGTGCTTGTCCGTTAAGTCCACGAGAACGTAGGGTGCCCCAATCGTCATTTTAGCTTAAAGAAGGGTGCTCATGAGCGGCCGGTATGCGCCTTGCATATGCGCCTGGGCGGAAGCATTAGGCCATCCGGGAACTTCTCGACTACTCTTTTATGACTACTAAGGTTTCAGACATACTTATTCGCTCGCCTACTGCTTTTCTCCTAATCAATAGTAGAGAAGTAGAAGATTTCGGATGCACTTTAAGTAGACGTACGTCCCAATCTCGCGAGAAATAGTATGTTATAGAAATAGTACAGCGTATATATGAGATTTAGGGGGCTCTTATTTTCGAAAGCAACATCAGAATGTCCTGAAAGGGTGCAGTTGACACTGAGAGACAGTGTCCTCTCCACCTGAGGTGAAATGAATCTGTGGAAGCTAGGAGTTTTTGTACTATCATTTTCAGGTGAAAGTGGGCTTTATATATTATATTTACTATAAATAATTGTAATATTTGTTTATTTAGTTATTTATTTTTATGTATTAAGACATCCTGAAAGCATACTTGAATGTAAAATCGCTTCGATAGAGGATTGCTTGTCTTCAGATCAGTTCTCTGACGGTCTTACCGTAATACCCAGTGTATGCGCGAACCACGAAATATCGTGGCGGCTAGATTGACCGCAGTGAAGAGAAGCAGGTGAGTTTGAGTGAGTGTCTGTTCATGAACGAGAGGAATCAATCACACTTATTTATTCTCAGGTGATGAAGAGACGATCAGTGTGATTCACTTCACCTGTCAGTGCTCATAATGTTATGCCTGATCGGTTTATTTACATCATGTTGCTGCTCATTTACATATAAATAACTCAAAATGAGCTATTTTTATTTTAATACTAAACTACGATGGCCTTACAGCAGTAAAATGCAACAAATTCACACTGTTGCTTGATTAAGAGCGACGCTTTACATAAAAATAGCGCGCATAAGAAATAGAACTCCGCGTTGACAGGAATAAAAGGCGGCAAACAGGACATAAACTGATGTGCGCATGTCACAAAATCATTCCGATTGAAAGCGCCGGCGCGTAAACGCTACAGTGTGGTGATATTATGTTTGGTTTTGGTGTTTAATGAGGATCATTTTTACAGAAGCAGCTTACTTATATAAGAAATGACATCTACTAGGAAAATTCGCCACATTTAGGAAAATTTTCAGTTTATGAAATAATGTGTGTATAGGCAGCAGTCGCGCTGCTGTTCGAGGCTTTGAATCTTTTGTGGTTCAGTCGAGCCTCAGAGCTTCATCAGGCTTCATTTCCCCCTGTTAATGGTCCAGGACGCAAAGAAAGGAGACAAACGAAATGAGGATAATTGAATGTGTGTCAGAAATTCACCGTTAGAAGCCAATGCCACAAAGATTCAAACACTAGAGGGAGCTAAAGCTCATTATCACACTGAGATTATTACACTTGAAGGAACATGTATGAAATATTTGGTTTATTTCAAATATGTAGAGAGTGACACTCAAAACAGTGAAAAATAATTTAAAATTCTCACATGTAAACTTAAACCATGAACTTAATAAAGGCACTTATAATTCCTGTATTGTGCAAAACAACATTTGTGTCTAAGTGTTTAAGTACAGAAGAGGACGAGTAGTTTCTTCTAAGTGCTGCAAAGTTTAGTAAATCAGCAACAGAGAAGCTGAGGAAGACCTGCGTAGAGATGAAGATATTTCACAACATTTTATAACTCCAAATCCAGTGAGTATAAAACTGTTTACAATTGCCTGTAAAAGATAAAAATATCATTCCAATTAAATTATACTACAACTTGTTACACATTTATAAAAAAAATGTTTTTAATAAAAACTGTGTATTGCAGCCTGTATCCTTGAAGTATAAACTACTGTTTTATCCATTCATTGACATTAAGCTTGATCAATAGACTGTTTTAAAAGTCTGCTCCTTGTACATCATGATATCTCATGCATATTATATGAACAGAAAAGTAACTTTATTTAAAAAAAATATGTTATTAAATATTGTAGACATCGACTCGATCAAAATCCTTGTGAAAACAGCTCATATTTCATATAAGAAAATGACGTGAATGGGTGGAGCAACTGTGAGTTTTAAGCCCCGCCCCTCACTTCTGGTTCTGAAGCTGCTTATGCTGCAGACCTGCTGCTGAACATGTGTCCAAACATCAGATTCAGGGTATTTGCTGCTGTTTCCTGCTTCATCAAGACAAAGTTTGGCCGGTTTAAGGGTGTTTGAGTCCATGTGAGTGGTCTCAGACTCCTCTTGTTGGCTTCTGAAGCTGATAACATGTGCTTGAATGTTCAATACATGAACACATGAGTCTGCAGAGAGCTTTGAAGTTGGACTGCAAGTCTTTATTCTTTTTTTGGCCAGTGGGAAATGAAGCCACTTCCTGTGAGACTTTAACACTAATGTAAAAACACTACCCATCATTCTAAAGACCACACCTAATATTGAGAAGACATACAGTCACACAGCGAATAATGGATTTAGAGGACATTTATGAAAATGTTGAACGCAGAGATAAGCCTATTGAGGACACAACTGGACCTCGAACACTGAACCACAGTCAGGATGAAGGAAAAGATGAAAATATCAGTAAGTAGAAAATGACTTTAATGCAGAAATGTTGTCGCTGATGGCGTTGTTCATGGTGTCACAAATTTGAGGAAGTGTCACATTTACAAAAAAATCTGAGAACAATCTGTCAGTGTTTCTGCTTGTATATTTAATGTATTTATTTCATTTACTTTTCAATATGTTCATCTTTAGATATTTGACTGTAAAGCAATGTTTGTCTTGTAAAGAAATATGAGTAAACTAGTGACAAAATGTTGAAAGTTTTTTATAATATGAAGGGAATTGAATGATATGTGTGTGTTTTCTCTCTGTTCGTCAGGAGGAAGCAGACGTTTGGTGTTGATGACAGTGTGTCTCGGGATCATTTGTGTTCTTCTGCTGATCTTCATCATCCTGCAGCACATCTTCATCACAGCAGAGAGAGAATCTCTGTTCAAGAGTCACAAGAACACAGTTGAAGAGTTCAATCAGACCATCAACAGATTACAGGACAATTACACTGATCTGATGACTGAAAAACACCAGCTGAAGAACAACTTCAACTCTCTGAGTCAGAAGAACCTGGAGTTAGAAAGAAAAGTCACGTCTTTGAGTGACGAAGTAAAGATAAAAGCTTTTACAGAAAGTTAGTATCCATTTTTTTGTTTTCCTAGTTTTATTTATCTTTCATGTACACAGCTTTAAAAAAAAGTGTGTGTTTCTGTTAGGTCATCTGTGCAGTTTAGATGGTTTGTTCATATCCAGTGAGTTGAAGAGCTGGTCTGAGATCAGGCAGTACTGCAGGGATCGAGGAGCTGATCTGGTCATTATAGACACTGAAGAGAAGCAGGTGAGTTTGAGTGAGTGTCTGTTCATGAACGAGAGGAATCAATCACACTTATTCCTGTTTTTATCCTCACACAGAGACTCGTATCTTTAATCAAGGACAGAGTGTGGATTGGTTTGTCTGACATTGAGAACGAGGGCAACATGAAATGGGTGGATAATTCACCATTGAAACAAGGGTAAGTGCTAAAATACTCCCAGAAAAGCATCTGTATTTATGTAGTTGTTCTTTTTGTTCTCTCATTATAAAAACGATTCCATCACAACCCAACAAGAAAACTGCTGGAAACATATTTTCTACAAACACAATCATGACCACAACCACAAGAAATGATAATAAATAATAATAATAATAATATATATATATATGAATGAATAAAATCAAAAGCATCTACTTATTTTGTATTTGTGACTGAGAAATTTTAAATAATTGAAAATTGAATATGTTACTCAGGTTTTGGAACAAAGGTGAGCCGAATGATGAACATGGAATTGAGGATTGTGTTGAAATTATGTCTTCTTGTTCATCTTTTAACCTGAACAACTGGAACGATCTCCCATGCTCTGAGAAGAGAAAAGGTGTTTGTGAGAAATAGGGATCATCCCGTCTTGTTGTGCTTTTACGTCTTTTATTTTATGGAAGCATTCTTGTTGTGAATCCAGAATTTCTGATCAACAGTTTAAAACATTCTGCTACATTCATTTGATAAAAACTGCTTTCATGATATCAATTTTATTTTCTGTGATTAACAAAATCACAAGCTGATATTCAGATGAAAGGAAATGTAAATTTGCCATTTTTTTTATTGCTATAATAAACTCGCCACATCCAGTTTCACATCCAGTGAATTAAAATAATCTGGGACACCAAACCTCTGATGTGTTCATGTCTTGCTCCATCACAAGCTGCTCTATGTCAATATTCAGTTCAATACATATTGTTTTAAAGCAGCTTTACAGAAAATGCATCTCTACAATTTACAGTGATCTGTTTTCATGCGTCTCATTTGATGGTCTGAAGGGTTGAGTTGACAATCAGAGTAAACAGAAGTCTGAAGTGTCCCAGACTGCAATGATTCACTCCTGTTATTCTAATATTTAATGTCTGTCCAACTGCTTTTGTGTTGATTTGCCTTCTCTTTGAATAAAATTGCATTTAAATACCATTTATTTCATTATTGCACTAAATAGATTTCCTCCGGTCCAGCAGGGTGCAGCAGAGAGAAGGTTTATCAGACTGGTGTAATCAGAGAGGAACAGACATCAGGTCAAAAGTGAGGTATTGCGATACAGATAAGATAAATCTCAGGATAAATAACAGTAAATTAAATGTGCTAAATATATTTTATTAACTTCTTCATCTACCCCAACCCTAAACCTACCCTTTGCAAATACAGTTATTAAATTAAATAAATAAATATTAAATGATGCAATATTGATGTGTGCATGCCCAGTGGCCGTAGCTATATCTCCTCTAGTCTTTACCAAAGTGAGGCTCAACGGATTTTCTACTAATTCATTTATATTTTTATGTTTTCATTTTAAACATTACTTTTGACATTAATGTAATTCCACAATTGAACATTAAATAATAAACGCTACACATTATTTTACCTCAAACCTGGCCTGTAGATAAAAATCAAGTTTAGAAAAACTGGTAGAAGCACCAATATTTATATAGAGTTTATCTTCACCTCAACTGGTGAGAACCATGGTCTAGGATTAGAAGAGAACCGGGGAGAAGGACACAAGACTAATGAAAAGAAAAAATAAGAAAAGTGTAACGGAGGCCAGCTTGTAGTTGCTGTGTGAGTAAAACTCATTCCTCTCACCTCAAGAGATGCTCTAGTGACAGACGCTAGAGGTTGTAGTCTTTAGCCTCCTTGTTAGAGCGTCCGACTCCAATGCCGGAAGGTTACATTGGTGCCGTGACCCGGATGGGAGTGAGGTTTACGGAGGTGAGTGCTAGCTAGTAGTTGCTGTGTGAGTAAACCTCACTCCTCTGACCTCAAGAGACGCTCTAGCGACAGTCGCTAGGGGTTGCAGTCTTTAGCCTCCTTGTTAGAGCGTCCGACTCCAATGCCGGAAGGTTATATTGGTGCCGTGACCCGGATGGGAGTGAGGTTTATGGAGGTGAGTGCTAGCTAGTAGTTGCTGTGTGAGTAAACCTCACTCCTCTGACCTCAAGAGATGCTCTAGTGACAGACGCTAGAGGTTGCAGCCTTTAGCCTCCTTGTTAGAGCGTCCAACTCCAATGCCGGAAGGTTACATTGGTGCTGTGACCCGGATGGGAGTGAGGTTTATGGAGGTGAGTGCTAGCTAGTAGTTGCTGTGTGAGTAAACCTCACTCCTCTGACCTCAAGAGATGCTCTAGCAACAGACGCTAGAGGTTGCAGCCTTTAGCCCCCTTGTTGGAGCGTCTGACTCCAATGCCGGAAGACCCGGGTTCGCGGCCCGCTCGGAGCGGGTAGAGTAGCACCCGGATGGAGGGGTTACAAAAGCAAGTCTTCAACATGTTCCACACCCTAACTTACCTGTTCTATCTAACAAAACAAAACATGCAAAAGTGGCGCTCACTTGTGTCTACACATTAAAGTCATGGGGTGTCTCGGGATCATTTGTGTTCTTCTGCTGCTCTTCATCATACTGCAGCACATCTTCATCACAGCAGAGAGAGAATCTCTGTTCAAGAGTCACAAGAACACAGTTGAAGAGTTCAATCAGACCATCAACAGATTACAGGACGATTACACTGATCTGACACCTTATTCAACCTACGGAGAAAGTGTAAAAAAAACCTCACGATTCATTGTACGCCTTCCATATTCATCTTATGAAACAAGCGTTAACTTTAGCTGTCACAACGTCAGTTACGCTTTTTTTTTTCGAAAGTTAAATACGGAAAGTGGTCTGGCGGACGCGAGATATTTTACTTCATAACTTGTTAAATATGGATATTTTTCTTACACAAGCGCATCGCTTCGCTTCAGAAGGCCTTTATTAACCCCCTGGAGCCGAGTGGAGTATGGATGGATGTGAATGGAGACACTTTCTACAGCTTCATACTATTTGGTCCCGTTCACTGCCATTGTAAAGCCTGGATGCGTCAGGATATCTACAGGGATGGCTGACGCGAAACTAACGTTTCGACACAGTGTCGAGATCCCGAAGCGTAGATGTTTCGAAACGCTGCTCCAAACTGTGATTCAAAAACATCCATGTCACGTGACTATGGCTAAACGAAGCTTCTGCGCGTTTGATTGACAGGGGCGGGAACAAATCACACAAAGTTTATAAGAGGAGTTAATGCACCTTCACCTCTTGGGCTTTTGTGAGAGAAAGATTTTGAGATAGCGTTTACGATATAGTGACATTTATAAAAAAAAAAATCTGTAAAAACAAACAAAAATGAGACCACTGTGGATTGATGTGTTTATTAATTTTCATTTTTCATGACCAGAATAACCTACTTATTATTATTATATATTATAGTTATATAGTGAGTTACATGTTAAAAACTCACCACATCAACAAAAACACAACATTTTTATTTTTTTAAAGGGCTTGTTGTCAAAGTTGTTTCAGGTAACGTGTGCAGTTGACCACTAGGTGTCACCGTGGAGATGCTTCAACTGTTTCAGTGTTTCATGAAGCCTCGCTCTGCCCACCACTAGATATTTATTAAAATAACTCTGATTGTGTTCATCAGAATGAAGAAAGTCATATACATCTAGGAGGGCTTGAGGGTGAGTAAAGCTTTGGGAAATTTTCATTTGAAAGTGAACTAATCCTTTAAAGAGCAGAAAGGGCGGGAAAAGGCACGGAGGCAGAACCGGGAGAAGGATGGAGGGCCAGCCCCGTGTGTTACAAGAATGACTGGAGACTGAAGGAGTGCCCTCTGGTGGTTAACATGGGTTCTCCAGCTGGCAGGTGTAACACAGATATCACTGTACTCATTTTAGAGATGATAAAAATGAGACGCATCTCAAATGGGCAAGTGACTATAATCAGAGCATTTATATTTTTATTTCATATTTCATCCTCGGGTGAGCTTCATTGCTCGATGGCGAGATATCCTCCAGTCCAGCAGGACGCAGCAGAGAGCAGGTTTACTCCATTTCCAGTGGTCAGAGAGGAAGAACAAGACATCAGGTCCACAGCATTTGCTGCTGTCATTCAGTGTCTTTGCTGCATCTTGGGACGTTTTTCTTCAGGATCCTGAGGAAAGGACGGATTTTGAGTCTTTAATTTGCTTACTTAAAACCATGTTCATTCAAATCCAACACTAAATGACACATTCTTCAAGATGTTCCAGCAGTAAGTGAAATGGATGTATCGCGAGCGTCTGATTAGTTTTAAAAGTACAAAATAACCCCCATCAAGAGAAACCCGCGCCGCTTCACCTGCTACAGTACAGGACCTTCTTGTCTACCTGACTCTAGTTTCACACTTCCGCTGGATTTACTTCAGACTCCCGGTGATTTGGGCAGGACCTCTTCCGTAAACACAAGGCCGATTTCTGTGGATCAAACCCTGTGAACCATCATGGCCAAAGTGCAGGTGCTAAACGTGGCTGTGCTGGACAATCCCAGTCCTTTTGGAAACCCGTTTCAGTTCGAGATCACATTTGAATGCATGGAGGACCTACCTGAAGGTGAGAGATTTCAAAAGTTAACACATTTTTAGCAGGTATTTTGCAATTATTGTGTGAATAGTCGAATATCGAAGCCGTAGTGCATTTTTTCACACTCATAATTCCTTAAACGGCAATAAACATACCAATAATCACGTTAATTTAAGCGGGAAAAGTCTTATTGTCAGTTGTTAAGGTTCACGCGCTAAATATTTTGGCGCCGGCGGGGAGTTCGATGACAGCGCGTGACCGCCCCTCCTTCACTGATTGGTCTGATAGGAGATGTGCGGCGTGATCGGTGTATCTGTGCTGGCTCTGATTGGTTGGAATCTGCCTGACGTCACGTGTCGGGAAGCGCTGTGAAGAATTTGAGGCAGAAGAAATCGCGACTGTCGAAGTTGAACTCGCTTCTTTTATTTTATGAACACAAATAAGCGAAGACTCTTGAAGTTGTTCGTTTGGTAAATTGTATATCCACATGTAAAAAAGGACACTTTTAATTCCTGTGGTATTTCTTGTAGAGTTTGAAAACAACTTGTAAATTATACCAAAGTTTTGTGAGCCACTGCAGTTTTATTCGTTTTATTTATGTATTTAAATATAATATAATGCGTTTATGCCATTGAATTATGTACAAGTTTCTATTTGTGGTACGTACAATAATATCAATTCAACAGAATTGATTGTTTTTTTTTATTTAGTCTTTTTTTTTTTACTATGCCATTGGACATTTTTACTTTTTCTCAACATTTACATTATCAAAGTTTAGAAAGAAAAAATGTCAGGGATTTTTCCTCACCAAAAAAAAGGAAAAATGTTATTCAATTGTTTTCAGTTATATGAACCAACTTAATTAGATATGACACTTAAAACCCAAATAAAATGCTCATAAAAGTTTCAGTCGTGGCCATCCAACCCTGAAGGCAAACTTTTTAAGATGAGCAGTTTTGATTTATAAATAAATTAAGGTTTGTGGTTATCAATACAAAAACAAAACCTCGAATGATACTCCTGATATTATAACCACAAATGACTACAAAGGATGCCCAATTCATCAAGCATGTAAACTCACATTCCTGTGGTAATTTTGCTCTAAATGTTCAGTTTACAGTTCTGTCTTGAGATCATTGTCGGTAAGATCTTGTACAATATGTCTCATCCCTCGGTTTCTTCTCAGATCTCGAGTGGAAGATCATCTACGTGGGCTCTGCAGAAAGTGAGGAGTACGACCAGATTCTGGACTCGGTTCTGGTCGGCCCAGTTCCTGCAGGAAGACACATGTTTGTGTTTCAGGTGGGCCGAAATACTAATTCCCGGTTCAGTGCAATTTGATCATCTTCCTGCATCCAAATCTCAGCTGAAAGCAATATAATAACACCGTCTTGGTAAATACATTGCAGTGCACTGCCATCTAGAGATCACTTGAGAAAGTAGATCCAAACTCTCTCCAATCCAATTTGTGTGCTTTATGGCAAATTTACAGATGAGATTTGATCTGCATTGATCTTTTTGGAAACAGTTGAAGGCATCATTAGTCTTGAAATGCACCGGGTCTTTTGTAGATATCGGGTTTTTTAATGAATGCCGCGGAGTGAACCAAGAGTTTCTCTCTCTTGATTGACAGGCGGACGCTCCAAACACAGGGCTGATCCCTGAGAGTGATGCGGTGGGCGTGACCGTAGTGCTGATCACATGCACCTATCGGGGACAGGAATTCATTCGCATTGGCTATTACGTCAACAATGAGTACACAGACCCCGAGCTACGGGAAAACCCACCGGTCAAACCCGACTACACACAGGTGAGACGTTACATTTACGTTGCGCTTTACCCACTAATAGCGGTTTCCATCCATCTATTTTTATGCACATTTTGAGATGTCTCGTCACAAAAAAAAAAAAAAAACGCTGGTTGGAAATGCCAAGATAGGGATGCACCGAATGTTTGGCAACTGGAATTATTCTGAAAAAAAATTCTATACAGACCTATTTAAAAGAAAACTAACAACTTGCTAAAGATTTACAAATATATGTGTGTGTGTGTGGTTATTTTCATGATTTATGAGGACACAAATGTGTATAATGACAAGGGGATTACACATTATATTTCAAATTATTAACCGAATAAGTAAAAAGGCCGAATAAATTTTGCCGGACAATGACGTTTTTAATGACGCGATCAGTCACCCGCGTAGAGTGAGAGGCGCGCGCTTTATGCAGCAAACATGTCGGCGGTGTGGAAGCACTTTAAAGTGTCAGAGAAAGAGGCAAAAACACTGTTCTGCTGAATTGTCCAGAGGGGGTGCGTCTGCAAAAACGTACAGCACTTCAAGTTTAATTTATCACTTAAAATCAAGACGCCCCGAACATCGTGCGGAGTACGAGAAAGACACGGCAACAGCGAAAAGGAAAGTAGCTCCCGCCAGGAGGAACCGACTTTCATGTGAGAAAGCAGAGAAGCTACTTTTCCAGAAGAAGTCGGCTTATGTCTAGGACGGCTATTTATTTGTTGTGGGTTCATCCATATTTTTTGCACTATTCAATGCACATTTGTTGTTGTAGACATACAGAGTTACATTCTTTCAGTCGTCAGTTATTCAAGAAGGGGGGCTTCAAAGATGGCCAAATAAAAATATATTTTACTAATTTATTTATTTTAAGTTATATTGTGCTTTGTTTGTATAATATATGCTGGAATGTTAAAAAAAATGTTCCGTGTTTTGAAATGATATTTTTGTTATTTGATTTATTTCTCTGAAAAGCAACACAAAATAGTAAAAAGCAAATTTTTACTGTTTAATTATTGTACTGGTGAAAAAATTGGCAAAATAAATGGAAAAAAAATGCGAAACACCGCGTTCGGCCTTCGGCCAAGCATTTCATTATTATTCGGCTTCGGCCAAGAATTTCATTTCGGTGCATCCCTATGCCAAGATGTGCATAAAATTCTAAGAACGCAGTATACGCTCGACTGAGTCGGAAATTTTTTTTATGCAATACAAAAACATGTGCACAAACTACGATGGAAACACGTTCGCCAAATAAATTCCTTGATGCGCGTCAAAAAAGACGTGTGAGTTTGCGATGGAGCGCCTTAACTGGACAAGCCAGTCCAGCATTTTATGCAACATCCCAAAATGCGCATAAAAATAGGTGGATGGAAGAAATGTTAACATCAAGAAGTAAAATACAGTAAAAAGAATTATCAAAGCATAAAAATCAATGAGCAGATTATATAATTATATAAAGATATATATATATATATATATATATATATATATATATATATATATACATCAATATAACAATACATACAATTATGATTTTTACTTATTGCCTGATTACTTGATTAATATATTAAGTCATCTTTATTTATATAGCGCTTTTTACAATGCAGATATTGGCAAAACAGCTTTACATTAATAAGAAAATGGTGTCATTGTGCAGCTTATTCTATGTATTATTGATTCATTCCGTTGCAAATATCAGTAGTTATTAGTCTAGTTAATTTAGGTATAGCAGCAAAATTGGAGTAAAGTAAGAATACAGATATGAAAGAGATTGAAAACATTAGCACTCAATACACATTACATTATGCATGTTATACATCGAGAGTGTGTTTGTGTGACACAGATCTGCTGCATTTGAAATGTGGTAATGGCGGTCGGATCAAAGAGGCAGGTGGCCGCCGGTTATAGTCCAGTGTCGTTTGTAATTCATTAATTCTGCTAAACGATTCCGGGTCGCTGCCATTGTGCCCGTTGTTACAGAATCCCGAATTTCCATCAATTCATCCTGTCGCGAATCAAGAGATTCTTAAACCATTCAATGAATATGTAAAACTCGTTTCACATTTGACACATAAAACGGTTTGCTTTAAAGCATAGAAATGGGAAACGGCCACCAATATAATATATTGCTAACACTTTACTTTAAGGTTTCCATTTGTTAACATTGCTTCATTTATTGATCATTTCAACATGTTCTTCGAGGTTCACTAAATGTTTTTTGCACAAAACAACAAGTATGTATGTTGAAATAATGTTCTTCGTTCTTACCCTCAGTCTAAAGTTATCTGTTTTTAAGGGGCGGCTCCGACTTGTCAGTAAACGGCCACTGTTGTGATTGGCTAATGTCGTTAAAATGGTACGATTTTAATCGATTCTCATTTTTACAAACCGTTATCGATTCGTATATCCCAAGAATCGATTACTCTAGCCTGTTTATGAATGATGATGTTCACCTCTCATTCATTGAATTGCAATAAGCTTTGTTACTTTTCTAGCAGATTTCAAATTCTGTCCGTCCTTAATATGAATTTCAAACAAGAAATAGCGTTTTGGCGCTCTTTAGCGTGACGGATCACGTGGGGCGCCTCAGATCAAGCGAAGCACGTTTCCACCTACGGCGCCGCAATTTTGTTTTCGCAAGCGAAAATGGTGTACCAGTTCTAAGTTCGAGCAAAGCAGGCTAACTGTTCTGTCGTTGGCTGCACAGACGAGCACTGAACGCTGTTTAGAGTAGGGCTGTGCAATTGATCGCAAAACAATCGCGATTTGAGCACATGCAATTTCTAAATCGCACAAGTCTGCAATTTTATTTGTTCATTTATTTATATTTTAATTCAGAATACTGCAACGTTATTGTGCGCATGTTTAAGATGTTGACCAATCAGAGCACAAATGAGAACAAAGCAAAGCGGGAGAACAGAATAGGCAAACGGGAGGAAAGAGGAAAAAATATGGATGCGGTTCGGAATAAAAATGATTTGGTACCAAAGAGAAATTCAACATCAGTCGTTTGAGAGAGTTTTGGATTCAAACACTGGACAAAAGATGCCAACTCATACTTATTTCACACAAGTTGCTGTATGAGAAATGTAAGGCGGGCGTTGAATACGAGTTTAAGCAGGTGAAATAATCCTCATTTATTTTATGTTGTCTGTTTTTAAGACACTATTTTTTTTTACAGTTTTGATTATCAAGCAGTTATAATCTACTGTACAGTGTTACTTCATTCACTGAAATACAGTTTTGAAGTTTACTTATTATGACTGGAATTTCAGGTTAGTAAACCTTCATTTATTTTCTGTTGTCTGTTTTAAAGACAGTTAATTACAGTTTTGTTTATGAAGCTGTAAATACAGTTACTTCACTGTGAAACATTTTGTTCTGCACTTCTTGTGCACTGAATACATTCAGAATGAAGCATGTTTGAAAAAGCAAAAACAATTACCAAAATTGCAAAATAAATCGTAATTGCAATATTGATTAAAAAAATCGCAATGTGATTATTTTGTCCATATTGCACAGCCCTAGTTTAGAGTCTCATTAGCTTGGACAGCCTGTGAGTTGATCCTGGAAAGCTCAGGTATGCTGAGCTATAATTTGGAAAAAGTCACAGCATTTTATAGCAATCGTAAACATTAGCCTGGTGTGGATGTCTCTGTTTGGCCAACAGGAATGTTATGGATAGTGAGCGTCCATACGTGTTTTGCAGAAAAGATGAACATGACGACACATGCTAGTGATGAGTCGATCAACTCCACATCAATTTATCCACTAACCGTTCAGAAACGTCTAAAAGTTGCAACTTCTTCCTGAGTCTCTCCATCAGTTTGAACACTTTCCTCATTTTGTCAGCGTGAGATTCTCCTGCTTTGTTGTTGATGAGTTGCTAAAGCTTCGCCCTTTTCTGGAAAGGGGGCCGGGAGCAGCAGCTCATTTGCATTTAAAGGGACACACACAAAAGCATGTTTTTGCTCACACCCAACTATGGGCGAATTTGACCAGCTGTAATAAATGATCTGTGAGGGATTTTGAGCTGAAACTTCAGACACATTCTGGAGACACCAGAGACTGATATCACATCTTGTGAAAAGCGGCGTAATAGGCGAGGAGGACGTCTTAAGATACTTGAAGGATTTTTATTTGAATGTCAAAAGATCAAGGCATCCCAAGACCCCTTTAACTACATTTGAGCTGACATTAAAAAAAAAGTTCTGAAGCATGAATTAATCTCAGTTAATGTTAATATCAACATTTACAAATACAATATTAAAATCAAAAGTTGTATCCGTTAATATTCTGTAATGGACCTGAGCTCGCATAAACTAACCGCGAACAGGTGTGCTTTAATTATTGCTCATTGTTAATATAAGCGCATCGATTAACGGTAATTACTGCGACCTAGTTGTAAAGTGTTACTAATATATTATATTTTAAGGAATAATGTTAGCGTCGAGTCTGTAAAATGAAATGATGTTCTTTTCGATTTTTTTCATCATGTTTTTTTTTGTGCCGATTTGCAGCTACAAAGGAACATCTTGGCATCGAACCCTCGGGTGACCCGTTTCCACATTAACTGGGAAGCAACTGTGGACAAAATGGAAGATTCAGAGAATGTAGATCCCGCCCCCAACACCATGCTCCCGCCCACCTCCATGCCCGGGAAAGCCCCGCCCCTCGGACTCATGCCTGACAACTCCATGGACTGCTTATAGAACTTACAACAACAACCTCATACATAAAGTAATAAATGTATTATGTTGTATTTATACACCTACATGTTCTCACGGTTGTGATAGGACACACATACGCACTTCTTATCGCTCTGATGCCACAGCTGGAGCGGTCAGGGACTTCGCAGGCCTCTTCTTGTCCTGAACACCAGGGGGCAGAACCTGCAGCACCAGCAGACACGGACTGTTTTCTTCTGTTTTCCTGTGGTGCGCATCACTGGTGAAAACGTTCAGGTCATCAAAACATGTTCGAGTCACATTTCTCTGCCCAATTACTGAAATTAGAAAATATATTTAGCTTAAATGCAACGAAGCATTTTTAGACAAATAATTCCCCCATGTGGTCTCTATCATAATGCAAAACAAGCTCATTTTCATTACTGCAACACAAATGATTATAATAAAAATGATAGAATATTTTTTTTATTGATCATAACTAGTGCAAATCGTGAGGTATTTCTACATCATATACTATAATGAGAATTGGAATAACGCTTTATTTTCTTAATTCTGGGGTGAAATGTGACCGACGTGTTTTCGTGAGGTTCACGCTGTGATGCGTTATGGTCAGAAATCAACTTTTCGACACAACCGATATGTTTGATATTCGGAACCGTCACAACTCCAACTCTTTCTGTTTTGTTGGGCTGTGAGATTAGTTAGTGTTTTGTTATTTTGGTTTTATGAACGCCTGGTTTATATCGGTACTTTCGTTGCCTTTTTTTTTTCTTCCCACGTGATGAAAAAAGTCTCCGATTGAATAAATATTAACTTTTGTCTTTGTAAAGCTGTCTTTGGTTTTCACTCCGTCCTTTTATACAGACACACCCTGTGTGTGTCTTTTCATGATGTTGCTAAGCAACAGCTATTAGAGATGGCACTTTGGGCTGCTCCACCTTTGATCCACACATCACATCAGACAACTACTCTTCCTTTCATCCCTCCATCACTCCCTCTGCTCTCGTCCCATAGTTTCATTTTCCTCTCCTCTGATCTGGGTCTGTGGAAATATGCAGACTGTGGGTCAGAGGGGCGACGGACGGACACGCTGGGATCTCGTGTGCTGTGAAAGAAACCTCAAAACGTACATTCAGGGATGAATATTTACCACACGTGAGCAGAGGCTTATAAAGTTAAATCAAATACTACATTTTTAACGAGTGGAGTCTTTGCTTTATGTTTAAAGAATTGACAGGATGACAACAACAATCTCAGTGGTTCGATCCAATAGACGATCTCCATCTGCTCCAGAAGTTAATGCTGGTTCTGATAGAAAGGTGTCAGAACTCACAGAGCATCAGTTTGTGTGTAGGGAGCTGCAGACGAGACCAGAGGGTGTCCATGCTGACCCCTGTCCACTGTTTCGTATGTTTTTAAAGCTATTTTAAATATGAGATATGAAATGTCCTCATAAAACATGTAATACCCATGTCATTATACACACTTGTGTCCTCGTAAATCATGAAAATAAGCACACACACACACTCATATATTTTTTAAAGTTTTAGCAATTTTGTTGTGTTTTGTAGTTTTTTTGTATTTTCTTCTAAATAGGTCTGTATGGAATTTTTTTTTAAGTTTACTTATTTTAGTACATCAATTTAAACTAAACAAAAAGGGAAAAACATCCCGCCATTTGTTAAAAGAGTTGAATTGGAGGTTGGAGATTTAGCGGCTCCTTTCAAACTGCTTGTGAAAACTAAAACTGTGCCACTCCCACACCATACAAGCAACTTTTCTCTATGGATATGCGGAGACACGCACGAGCGAGTGACGTATGCATGCGATTTCCCGCGAAAACCATCCCGACAGGTCAAAAATAATAAGGTAAAAACATGTCTTGGTTGTAACGACACATTATTTAATTTTTGTTAATTTTGAAAAAAATAAAATAAAATAAAAAAACATAGGCCAATACCTTGACGTGTATATATATATATATTTTTTTTAAACATATTTTAAACAGTTTTTGCTTTATAATCGTTTATACACAGTGAAATAATGCTTTCATATTTAGTGTTTTTGCATTTTAGCTGATTTTTTTTTATTTCCGTGTTTTATATTCGTTTTACAGTTCAAATTTCCCGGGCCTAAACGCAACTGAGTGATAACATATTTTGGATCCTTATGATCAGTCACCAGGATTGCAACACTAGAAATGTCCAACACATTAAATTATTTTATAAGTGAAAGTTTAATCCACTCGATAACATCATTCCCGCTTCGATCACAACTCGGTGTCAATCACTCCACACATCTGTCCGTCTTCCTCGTCTGGCCAATGGGGAGAGGCGGGGGGCGGGCTCAGTCCGGGGGCGGAGTCTGTCGATGGCCACGGGAAGCGCAGCTGCATGAACGATCTCGCCGAACCTGCATCCGTGTTTTTCAGCCGCGATTTCCCCCCCTGCGAACGCCGCTCACGGAACACCCCCGCGGGGAGGCGAGAGAGAGGACTGCGGGGCCGCGGAGGTGCGGCGGAGAGCCAGGCCAGGAAAGGACGCCCGAGTCCGGTTTGATGCTGGCGGCCCGTCCGCCCTTTAAACACGGATGCTGCTGCCGCTGCTGCGCTCATAAGGGATCGCCGTTCATCCGAGAAGAGGTCGGACGCGCCAACGTCCCCTATTTTCACATTCAAAGCCGATCGGCAGACGTCAATCGCACGCACGGACCGCGAGAGCCGAAGCGCGACAGGCGCGGCAGCATCCCTCCCTACCTGCGGCTCTCCAGCGCCTGACAGGCCCAGAGTCATGGGCAACACGCCGGCCGCCAAACGGGGCAACGAGATGGAAAGCGGTGGGTGTCTTTAATGCTTCCCAATCGTTCTGTTTAGTCATCATCATCATCATCATCATCATCGATCATGGCGATCGGATGCTCATCAAGCCTCGGGAATATGCTCGTGCATGTGCGAGGCTTCAGCACAGATGATGCTGATGCTGTCATGGCGATTGCAGGCTCAAACAGTGTGTGTTGATGCTTTAATAAGAGCTTCGTTTAGGGCTTGTGTGTGTGTGTGTCTATGCTGCATCCTGTAAATATAATGTCAAGGATGTTCATCTAATAGAAAACGGTGTGTGGATGTGTATTTGATGGGTCCAGATGTGTAGAAAACAGCCCTGAGAGTTAATATTATGAACCAGATATAAAAGTTGAACATTGAATACAACCATATCAATTGACCACGATGGTCCTGCTGGTGCCTAACTGGTGCTAAATGTTTAACCCTGGGTTATTCGTGCTGCTCACTGTTCACACTAACCCTGGTTTAATGATTTCACACGATACAGACGTCGATCGAACGTGTTGCAATCTCTTTTAATAATGCTCTAAAACATCTTGAACGAGTCTTTCTCTTCTGGAAAAGCAATCAGAATGATCTGTTTTTGTCCAATAAATGAAATCACAGCTGAGACGAAACCCACTGGCTGCTATTAAATATTCGATAAGTCCTTCAAGATGTCCCACCCAACCTTCCTGTTTCAACATGTCAAAACAGGAACTAAAACTGCTCACGGTCTCTAACCGTTTCCCTCGACGCAGAGTTTCTGTGACTGTACAAAATGAATGAATATTTTTTGAGTTATGATCGGTTTGTCTGTTGCGAAACTACTCGGCGTAACCCATACCTTTGGTAGTGCAAAATCGGTGCTAAGTTACTTAACGCAGGGATAAAAGTAGCCTTAACCTGGGGTTAGAAAGAGCAGCTTACTTGTGTAAAGCGATATCCTATATAGCAAATCTCAGCTAAGTGCAAAATGTAAACTATTATGGTTCTGTAAGACTTGAAAATATTATTAATGTCCTGATTTTGTACTGAAAAGTGTTACCAAAAGTGTTACCAAATTTCCCGATAATTTACTCACCCCCGTGTCATCCAAGATGTTTCTCTTTCTTCAGTCGAAAAGAAATGAAGGTTTTTGAGGAAAACATTACAGGATTTTTCTCCATATAGTGGACTTCAATGGGGTTCAACAGGTCCAAATGTCAGTTTCAGTGCAGCTTCAAAGACTCTACATGATCCCAGACGAGGAATAAGAGTCTCATCTAGAGAAACCATCGGCTACTTCCGCCTACGTCACACATGACCTTTCCAACGTGATGACGTGATGTGTGGCACATCGCAGAGCAGTGCAAGACGAGCATTTGTGCTTAAAAAGCCTTAACCTAGGGTTAGAAAGAGCAGCTTACTTGTGTAAAGCGATATCTTATATAGCAAATCTCAACTAAGTGCAAAATGTAAACTATATTGGTTCTGTAAGACTTGAAGATATTATTAATGCCCTGATTTTCTGTAAACCTGCTTTGAAGCGACGAGCATCGTGGAAAGCGCTCTACAAATAATTTTGACTTTGACGTCATTTAACGGATTAGTTCACTTCAGAATGAAAATTTACGTAACGCTTTACAATAAGCTTCATTAGTTACACATTAGTGTATTAACTAACATGAACCAACCGTGAGCAATACGTTTGGTACGTTATTTATTCATCTTTGTGAACGTTAGTTGTGAAAATACAGCTGTTCATTGTTTGTTCGCGTTAGTGCATTAACAAGATTTTAACAATGTATTAGTAAATGTTGAAATAAATGCAGTTCAGTATTAGTTACAACCTTGTTGTAAAGTGTTACCAAATTTCCTGATAATTTACTCATGTTCAGTCGAAAAGAAATGAAGGTTTTTGAGGAAAACGTTACAGGATTTTTCTCCATATAATGGACTTCAATGGGGTTCAACAGGTCCAAATGTCAGTTTCAGTGCAGCTTCAAAGACTCTACATGATCCAGATGAGGAATAAGAGTCTCATCTACAGAAAACATTGCCCCCCCCAAAAAAAAAAAAAAAAATATATATACACATACAGTACTGTGCAAAAGTTTTAGGCAGGTGTGAAAAAATGCTGTAAAGTAAGAATGCTTTCAAAAAGAAACTTGGTAATAGATTATATTTATCAATTAACAAAATGCAAAGTGAGTGAACAGAAGAAAAATCTAAATCAAATCCATATTTGGTGTGACCACCCTTTACCTTCAAAACAGCATCAATTCTTCAAGGTACACTTGCACAAAGTCAGGGATTTTGTAGGCATATAGTTAGGTGTATGATTAAACAATTATACCAAACAGGTGCTAATGATCATCAATTCAATATGTAGGTTGAAACACAATCATTAACTGAAACAGAAACAGCTGTGTAGGAGGAATAAAACTGGGTGAGGAACAGCCAAACTCAGCTAACAAGGTGAGGTTGCTGAAGACAGTTTACTGTCAAAAGTCATATACCATGGCAAGACTGAGCACAGCAACAAGACACAAGGTAGTTATACTGCATCAGCAAGGTCTCTCCCAGGCAGAAATTTCAAGGCAGACAGGGGTTTCCAGATGTGCTGTCCAAGCTCTTTTGAAGAAGCACAAAGAAACAGGCAACGTTGAGGACCGTAGACGCAGTGGTCGGCCAAGGAAACTTACTGCAGCAGATGAAAGACACATCATGCTTACTTCCCTTCGCAATCGGAAGATGTCGAGCAGTGCCATTAGCTCACAATTGGCAGAAAACAGTGGGACCCTGGTACACCCATCTACTGTCCGGAGAAGTCTGGTCAGAAGTGGCCTTCATGGAAGACTTGCGGCCAAAAAGCCATACCTCCGACGTGGAAACAAGGCCAAGCGACTCAACTATGCACGAAAACACAGGAACTGGGGTGCAGAAAAATGACAGCAGGTGCTCTGGACTGATGAGTCAAAATTTGAAATATTTGGCTGTAGCAGAAGGCAGTTTGTTCGCCGAAGGGCTGGAGAGCGGTACACGAATGAGTGTCTGCAGGCAACAGTGAAGCATGGTGGAGGTTCCTTGCAAGTTTGGGGCTGCATTTCTGCAAATGGAGTTGGGGATTTGGTCAGAATTAATGGTATCCTCAATGCTGAGAAGTACAGGCAGATACTTATCCATCATGCAATACCATCAGGGAGGCATCTGATTGGCCCCAAATTTATTCTGCAGCATGACAACGACCCCAAACATACAGCGAAAGTCATTAAGAACTATCTTCAGTGTAAAGAAGAACAAGGAGTCCTGGAAGTGATGGTATGGCCCCCACAGAGCCCTGATCTCAACATCATCGAGTCTGTCTGGGATTACATGAAGAGAGAGAAGCAACTGAGGCTGCCTAAATCCACAGAGGAACTGTGGTTAGTTCTCCAAGATGTTTGGGCCAACCTACCTGCCGAGTTCCTTCAAAAACTTTGTGCAAGTGTACCTAGAAGAATTGATGCTGTTTTGAAGGCAAAGGGTGGTCACACCAAATATTGATTTGATGTAGATTTTTCTTCTGTTCACTCACTTTGCATTTTGTTAATTGATAAATATAAACTATTAACATGTCTATTTTTGAAAGCATTCTTACTTTACAGCATTTTTTCACACCTGCCTAAAACTTTTGCACAGTACTGTATATATATACGTTTTAACCTTTTAACCGCAAGTGCTCGTGATGCGCCACACATGAAATGAATCATGTTGGAAAGTACTGATCCAGCGTCTACAAAGCAACCATGCAAAGACTAAGTTAAACGGCCGTCACAAAAACAGGTAAACTACGATGTCGGATCATTTTGAAGTTAGAGGAGAAAATGATACACGTGACCTTTCCAACGTGATGACGTGATGTGTGGCGCATCGCAGAGCAGTGCAAGACGAGCATTTGTGCTTAAAAAGTATATAATTTTTTAAATTTTTTTTTAAATAAAATAGCCAATGGTTTCTCTAGATCAGACTCTCATGTTTCGTCTGGGATCATGTAGAGTCTTTGAAGCTGCACTGAAACTGACATTTGGTTTTAACACACAGGGACTGCGAAATCTCTTGAAATTTGTCTTTCTTTTCGCTTGTGGGAAAATCTGCGGGATGGATTTTAAAATGGTGAAAGCTTTAATGGAGCTCAGATGCTGGAAGCTGAACTCAGAAGTGATTTTAGCTTGTTATCCCGTTTAACCCTCTAATCGTATTCAATACATCATGGTTTATTTGTTATAGTGAGAATATGGAGCTCATACTCAAATTGAGCAAAACTAAGCAATTTGGTGCAGTTACTGATATTTATATGTCCAAAACGTACAATGAAATTCTATAAATCAGTGTCATTTCTAACAGTATAACAAACTACTTGCATAAAAATGCATATCGATATCAGTTAATATATCTCCCAATCATGTGACTTATTAAGATATTTGAATCTTAGTTGTTATTAAAACATATAATGCAATGCAGTACAATTATTGGGAGATGAAAGTTCAACTCTAATTTTAACAAACCTAAGCCACAGTAATTGTTCATCTTGAAATATTAATAACAATATAAAAGATATCCTTACATTCACTTTATAAAAATCATTAAAAGATTTCACGGCAAAATGACACGTGTGTCGCAACCTTTACAATTATACTAAACGGCCTTTTACTTGCTAAAAAATAGTCAGATGACAGAAGGAATGTCGCAGGTCGTGTGCAACAGGTTTCTCAGCAAAGTTTTGATCATGTTGATCAACGTTATGTACTTTCTGTGTCTTCCCACAGTCAAAGAGTTTCTGGCCTTCGCCAAAGAAGATTTCCTCAGGAAATGGGAGAGTCCTGCACAGGTATGAGAATGAATTCATGGTCACTGGTGTTTGTTGTGGCCATTTGAGCAAACCCAGAAGATCAGACACTCCTTAGACTTGAGCAATTGAATCAATTGCTTTGCAAAATTTCAGTGCGTTCAAAACGCTGGTGACACCTGCTGGTCAAAACTGTAAATGCAAAAAAAAAAACCTCAAACATGCATAAAAAATCCAATTGCAAGTGTTTTATTGGAAGTTAATATATTAAATGCAATTAACAAATCATCTAATACCATTAAATATGAAGGGTATTTTTTTCATCTGGGGCTTATTTTGGTTGTTTTATGGAGAGCGTGGTTCAGGAGGCCCATTGGGGACTGCAACACTTCCTTTGTATTATACAAATGTGAAATTAAAATGTATAAAACTGATCTGAGATCAGGTAAAACCATATAGACTGATGGGTTCCCAGAGATCATCGTCTCGTAGCGGTCTCTTTTGTCCACTTTGGACCACTTCTGTTGTGATTTCTTCTAGGGGAGGGTCTATGGACGGGTAAATGTATGGATTTTTTCAGATCTAATGGACAATTTACATGTGAACGTTAAAGGAGACGACGTGAGAACATTCGCAGCTTTCGTTTCTGCTCTGACAGCCGCAAGACGAGTGTGTGTTAGAAATCAGGAATGGTGAATGGTTTCACCTTCAAACCAAACTTAGATCTTCAAAAGCCTGGTTTCCCAGGAACTTTTTTTCCCTCAGACCTGTTGCATTTCCATAGCGGTCTAAATTACCGTGATGAAGTCCGGTGACGTAGGACTGCGTGCAACTTTTCAGTTCCTGCTGGATTTTGTCCTCCACTTAGATTAATAAAGCCTGAACCTCGTCGTCGACCAATTTGTCATATTGTTTTAAATCGTCGTTGATTCGAATAGCAAACAACTCTTGCTGCGCGCACTGCAACAGACTTTTGAAAATGGTGTTTGAAATAAAATGCTGCATGAACTCAACCAATCAGCACGTTCAGCGCCCAAGTCCCACCCCCGAAAGATCCTGAACTCTGAAAAAGTACTACCTCGTGAGCAGTGATTTGACGGTATTTTGGTGATTAATCGAGTAATGGACCATATTTTTGTCGATCAATCGAGTGATTGGACAATATTTTTGACGGTTAATCGAGTAATTGGTTGCTTTTTTGATGATTAATCGAGCAAAAAAAATTGTGGTTTGACGATTAATCGAGTGATTGGACGATAGTTTTGTCGATTAATCGAGTGATTGGACGATAGGTTTGTCGATTAATCGAGTGATTGGACGATAGGTTTGTCGATTAATCGAGTGATTGGACGATAGGTTTGTCGATTAATCGAGTGATTGGACGATAGGTTTGTCGATTAATCGAGTGATTGGACGATAGTTTTGTCGATTAATCGAGTGATTGGACGATAGGTTTGTCAATTAATCGAGTGATTGGACGATAGTTTTGTCGATTAATCGAGTGATTGGACGATAGGTTTGTCGATTAATCGAGTGATTGGACGATAGGTTTGTCGATTAATCGAGTGATTGGACGATAGGTTTGTCGATTAATCGAGTGATTGGACGATAGGTTTGTCGATTAATCGAGTGATTGGACGATAGTTTTGTCGATTAATCGAGTGATTGGACGATAGGTTTGTCGATTAATCGAGTGATTGGACGATAGGTTTGTCGATTAATCGAGTGATTGGACGATAGGTTTGTCGATTAATCGAGTGATTGGACGATAGGTTTGTCGATTAATCGAGTGATTGGACGATAGGTTTGTCGATTAATCGAGTGATTGGGCGATAGTTTTGTCGATTAATCGAGTGATTGGACGATAGGTTTGTCGATTAATCGAGTAATTGGCCGATAGGTTTGACGATTAATCGAGTAATTGGCTGATAGGTTTGACGATTAATCGAGTAATTGGCTGATAGGTTTGACGATTAATCGAGTGATTGGCTGATAGTTTTGTCGATTAATCGAGTGATTGGACGATAGGTTTGTCGATTAATCGGGTAATTGGCCGATAGGTTTGACGATCAATCGAGTAATTGGCCGATAGGTTTGATGATTAATCGAGTAATTGGCCGATAGGTTTGACGATTAATCGAGTAATTGGCTGATAGGTTTGACGATTAATCGAGTAATTGGCTGATAGGTTTGACGATTAATCGAGTGATTGGCTGATAGTTTTGTCGATTAATCGAGTGATTGGCCGATAGGTTTGACGATTAATCGAGTAATTGGCTGATAGGTTTGACGATTAATCGAGTAATTGGCTGATAGGTTTGACGATTAATCGAGTAATTGGCTGATAGGTTTGACGATTAATCGAGTAATTGGCTGATAGGTTTGACGATTAATCGAGTGATTGGCTGATAGTTTTGTCGATTAATCGAGTGATTGGACGATAGGTTTGACGATTAATCGAGTAATTGGCCGATAGGTTTGACGATCAATCGAGTAATTGGCCGATAGGTTTGATGATTAATCGAGTAATTGGCCGATAGGTTTGACGATTAATCGAGTAATTGGCTGATAGGTTTGACGATTAATCGAGTAATTGGCTGATAGGTTTGACGATTAATCGAGTGATTGGCTGATAGTTTTGTCGATTAATCGAGTGATTGGACGATAGGTTTGTCGATTAATCGGGTAATTGGACGCTTTTTGACAATTAATCAATCCAATAGCCGATATTTCGACAATTAATCGAGTAATTGGCCGATAGGTTTGACGATTAATCGAGTAATTGGCCGATAGGTTTGACGATTAATCGAGTAATTGGCCGATAGGTTTGACGATTAATCGAGTAATTGGCTGATAGGTTTGACGAGTAATTGGCCGATAGGTTTGATGATTAATCGAGTAATTGGCCGATAGGTTTGACGATTAATCGAGTGATTGGCCGATAGGTTTGTCGATTAATCGAGTGATTGGACGTTTTTTGACAATTAATCGATTCATTGGTTGATATTTTGACGATTAATCGAGTGGTTGGACGGTATTTAGTCGATTAATCGAATAATGGACGATATTTTTGTCGATCAATCCAGTAATTGGACAATATTTTGACGGTTAATCGAGTAATTGGCCGATAGTTTTGACGATTAATCGAGTGATTGGACGCTTTTTGATGATTAATCAATTCATTGGTCGATATTTTTGACGATTAATTGAGTGGTTGGACAATAGTTTGACGGTTAATCGAGTAATTGGTTGCTATTTTGACGATTAATCGGGCAAGTGGACGGCAGTCGGGCAATTAATCAAGTAATTGGTCGCCATTTGACGATTAATCAAGTAATTGGCCAATATTTTTGACGATTAATCGAGTAATTGGATTATATTTTGATGATTATTCGAGTAAGCAAATTTTTTGTGGTAATAAAAATAGAAAATGCATGATGTATTACAGCAAATCCCTCCAGAGGGCGCCAACGGCCTAGTGATAGCTGTTGTAATGCAGCAGATCAAATCCTTAAAATTGCCCAAATGTTTACTTAATCTTTAATATTTTTGGCCACTTCTTTATGATAGAAATGCTACAGCCAATGTAATTCCTCGAACAAGAACATCAAAATATGCAAGCGAGGGTTCAGACTTTTATTTTGAAATCGCAACGAACCGCTCGCATATTTAGAAACGTATGTATTCTCCTGTTTGCTTAGGCTATAAGCAATTTACGTTACAAATCTGATACATCTGTTATAAACCACCCAAACTCACAGGCAATGGAGGAAAAATCGAAGTGAATCGAGGAATCGTGACAGCCCTACTCAGAACTCCTTAGAGAGAAGAGAAAAAGTAGTTGCGTGTTTTAATCTTCCGTCCGTCCCACAGAACACAGCCTGTCTGGAGGACTTCGACCGGTTGAAAACTCTGGGCACTGGCTCGTTCGGTCGCGTGATGCTGGTCAGACACCGAGAGACCGGCCAGCACTACGCCATGAAGATCCTCAACAAACAGAAGGTGGTGAAGCTGAAGCAGATTGAACACACTCTAAATGAGAAGAGGATACTGCAGGCCGTCAGCTTCCCCTTCTTAGTGCGCCTGGAATACTCCTTCAAGGTGAATACAGCTCGGAACACGAACAGCTGGATGATGGCGCACGTAACCCACATGTTTGTCTGCGTGTGTTTGTTGCAGGACAACACGAATCTCTACATGGTGATGCAGTACGTTCAGGGAGGGGAGATGTTTTCACACCTGCGCAGAATCGGCAGATTCAGGTGAATACATTTACATTCTTGATGTGCTTTATTAGTCCCTGAGGGGAACAAATACACAACTACACATGCCTCCGGTTTAAGCCCAGCTGTGACGCATTTGCTTCGGATTTACGTTTCCAAGCTTCATAATGCGAGTGAATAGCAACCGAGATTTTGAAGCCTAAAAAAAGCGCGTCCATCCATCGTAAAAGTAATCCAAACGGCTTCATGAAGGCCTTATCATGCATTTCTGTGATAAAAATATCCACATTTATAACTTTTTTCACTCCCTGTGACGTCGATCCGCACGTTCTGGTGTATGAAGCTTAGACGCCTTTTGCAGTTCAATCAAATAGGGACATTTCTCTTTAAAATGTCTGGTTTTATTCTTCTAATTCGTGACCGGTGTCTTGTTATCCTCGGCGCTTTATCAACGCGTATGTATTATATTTGTGACGGATGTGCTTTTATTGGGCTTCAAAATGTCGGGTACTATTCAATGCTATTATAAAGGATGTTTTTTAATATAACTCTGACTGTGTTCGTCTGAAAAAGAAAGTCATACACGCCTAAGAGGGCTTGAGGGTGAGTAAGTTTCATTTTGGAGTGATCTATCAATTTAAATCACATGGTTTGTAAACTTCTGACTGGAAATCACGTCATGTTTGTATTCGTTTTGACTGATCGAATCTCGTTTGTTGCATGCGTGTAAATGACAAAAACGAAATCTTTTTTCGCCTGTTTTTGGCCTGATTCCAAATCAATCTGATGAAGGTGATAAAGAATCTTGTAACATTTCCATCGCACAAACATTCTAAATAGTGAAAAATGAGTCTTCAGAATGTTTGTCACTACTGCAGATTGTTTGCTTTGTTCCGAAACAGGGACTTAATTTGTTACAATGTTGCATTTTCGTCTCGGTTCAATTCTTTTTCTCAAGACAACATTTGAAAGTGTACCAAACTGTGTTCGTGCCACATCATGTGAGTGAAACGTGAGTTTCTCGCTCCGCGACACTCGATAACTCGTACGAATGTGGCCTTCCTGCTCTGACTGATAAATTACATGCAGTTAATTACATTTAAAATTATATATATATATATATATATATATATGCAAGTAGAGCGGGAATCAAGGCTTCGCCGGAACCACGTTCTTTAAATGCTCGGAGAAAAAAAATCGATTACACAACGTTTCTCCACCACACAAACTCACGGAATCAAACACTCTTTTTATAAAACACATTTCCTGTTATGAGTTATGAAGCCGCTTTCTCACCTCAACCGAAGCTCTCCAGAGTTTGATTTCAATCGGGCTGAAACCACCTTGTTCCAAACTCAGAGAGGAAACACACTCCAAACGAGCCAGGTGTGAACACAAGGTTCTTTGAGGAACCAAAAACTGTTCCTCGGTGACATTTCTGTGGAGTAATTGAACTTATACGCATGTTTTTAATCCACATAAATGCCGACATAATTATACAACAGTTTGTCAACAATGGGCGCGTAGCAGACGCCGCAGCAATCTGCATATTTGTGCTTGTTTTCTTTGGCTTCAACTCATGTTTGTCTAGCTAAATATAGAGGATAACAGGGTTTCAAGAACCAAAAAAATGACTTCCAGGTCACCGTAGTGAAATCCTGTGCTAATGCGAGGCTGTGGTTTCATCTCAGTTGAGTTGAAACGCTTCATATCTATTTGTCGGGATGCTAAAATGAACCACTTAGCAGCGTCAACATTTACGATCTAAAAACAACATTATTTTTGAAGCTTCGCTGTTGCTTTCAAACCTCGGGACAAAAATGTGCTTGTGCTTTTTCTAAACTTTTGTAGAAAATACAGTGTTTTGTTATTACAGATGCCTTCATCTCTTCATTTCTTCCTCTTCCGCAGTGAACCCCATGCACGCTTTTATGCTTCACAAATAGTTTTGACCTTTGAATATCTGCATGCCCTTGACCTGATCTACAGAGACCTTAAACCAGAGAACCTCCTCATCGATCAGCAGGGCTACATCCAGGTAATAAACACACGCGCGCCGCTGCACAAGAGTTACGTTCACATTAAAGATGCTCACATATTTATTGTTTAGTAAATGACTATTACAAGTTAAAGGGACAGTTCAGCCCAAAATAAACATTCTGTCATCATTTTGTCACCCTCATGTGAGAAAGAATGTTGCTATTCAGATATTCAGATATTTGAACTGATGGACCCCATTGACTACCATAGTAGGAAAAAAAATACTATGGTAGTCAATGGGGTCCATCATCTGTTTGATTACCAACATTCTTCAACATGTCTTCTTTTGTGTTCAACGGAAGAAAGAAACTCGTACAGGTTTGGAAAAACACGAGGGTTATTAAATGATGACAGAATTTTTATTTTTTGGGTGAACTTTCACTTTAAGGTGCACAATTTTTCCGCTCATCCCACGGTTGATCAACTTCTATCATTACTGAGTAAAGAAAATAGCAACATTTGTGATCTACTTTACATTAATATTCATCAATATGCATTTTAAACCACTATTTTCTCTGTAAAGGTTAACTTTTAAATTCATGCAATGCTTTGCCATTAATTATTACATGTTCGGGTCTTTGCGATCCAGATCTATATTTAACACTGATAGTATAGCAATAGTATTTAACTGTCTTGATGTTTTAATAGCAATTACAAAAGAATAAAATAAAGCATATTTTGTTGCCGTTTGGAAGGGATCACATTCACCATCTCAAACATATTCTCAAAACTATAGTTTTCAGTGTCTCTGAAAAGCTCGTTCACGGCATCATTGTGTTTCAGACATTGCCATCTTGAGGAATAAAGGTGAATTACACTTAAAATATATAATTATGAAATAGACATTCTTTTATAATTGTATTTTTTTTTGTCTAAATCTTGTTTATAATGAATAGATCGAGGAATACTAAGACGATTGATGTCTAATTTATAATCTCATCAAGGTGTAAATCGAGCACAAATCATGACAAATGTTGTGTTAGATGAATAGAAACATTGTAGCTTCATAAAGTCATTTAATTTGACATAATATGTAGTTATTATATGAAGACCTTTGGAGTCTGAATTAGCATTAATAGTTAAGTCATTAGAATATAAGCAGATAATGTGTTTTAAACAAATATTTAATTTGTAAAATGTTGATCTGTGTCAAGGGTAAAGTCGAGAAGAAATTATGTTGCGTTCATCGTAACTTCACAATATCATTTAACGTAATAAAATATTCACCTAGAATCTGAAATGAACATGAAGCGCTTTGGACTTCCAGTCTTAAATTGATGATTAATAATGTAATTAGTGATAATCAGAGTTGGGGAGTCACGAAATACAAGTAACTTAGTCACGTATTTAAAATACAAAATTTGAGTGACTGTATTTCATTTTAAATGGGTGGTAATCAGATTACAGTTCCATCTGAAAAGTGTTTTAGATTACCAAAGTGATTACTTTGAGTTTTAATGTCATTTAAACAGCGATTGGTGATTCTCTGACTCTGAGCGTCTGAAAAAGACGAGTTCAGTTTCATGTTTTCCACTGTTTTCATGTTTTGTGAGTCATTTTATAATTCACTCGTCACTGTGACTTTTTCTCACAATTTTTTTCCCTCACAATTGTGAGTTTGTGTTTCACAATTCTGACTTCTTTTTCTCACAATTGCGAGATTTAAACTCACAATTGCAGGTTATAAAGTCAGAATTGGGAGATATAAACTTGCAATACTGACTTTTTTTCTTGCAATTGTGAATTTAGTATATGAGTTTATATCTCATAATTCTGACTTTTCTCAATATTGTCAGTTTATATCTCATAATTCTGACTTTATAACTCACAATTGCAACTTCATATCACACAATTCTGAGGCAAAAAGTCAGAATTGTGAGATAAAAACTCACAATGACTTTTTTTGTGTTTGTTCCACACTTATTAGTATTCCAAAGTATTCTAAAGTATTTCGATTAAGTGACTAAACTTGAGTAATGTAACGAAATACGTTACAAATGACTTTTTAAAGCCTGTATTTTGTAATCTGTAGTGAAATACATTTTAAAAGTGACCCACCCAGCCCTGGTGATATTTACGTTACTGCATGGAGCACATGTCAGTATTTATATACAGACACATTATGACAAGTGTTTCTTTCACTCTTTTCACTGCTATTTTGCTTTAACCCAAATAGTCGGGTTGCAAAAAATCATAGGTGGGTGTGAATGAAGCCAAAAAGTGCGTCTGATGTGTGAGATCTCAGCATTACTGCCCCCTCATGGCTGATACGAGACT
>CM074292.1:4592345-4657345 GCA_037194245.1 Opsariichthys bidens
CATAATTCTGACTTTTCTCAATATTGCGAGTTTATATCTCATAATTCTGACTTTTCTCAATATTGTCAGTTTATATCTCATAATTATGACTTTTCTCAATATTGTCAGTTTATATCTCATAATTCTGACTTTTCTCAATATTGTGAGTTTATATCTCATAATTCTGACTTTTCTCAATATTGTGAGTTTATATCTCATAATTCTGACTTTTCTCAACATTGTGAGTTTATATCTCATAATTCTGACTTTTCTCAATATTGTCAGTTTATATCTCATAATTCTGACTTTTCTCAATATTTTCAGTTTATATCTCATAATTCTGACTTTTCTCAATATTGCGAGTTTATATCTCATAATTCTGACTTTTCTCAATATTGTGAGTTTATATCTCATAATTCTGACTTTTCTCAATATTTTCAGTTTATATCTCATAATTCTGACTTTTCTCAATATTGTCAGTTTATATCTCATAATTCTGACTTTTCTCAATATTTTCAGTTTATATCTCATAATTCTGACTTTTCTCAATATTGCGAGTTTATATCTCATAATTCTGACTTTTCTCAATATTGTCAGTTTATATCTCATAATTCTGACTTTTCTCAATATTTTCAGTTTATATCTCATAATTCTGACTTTTCTCAATATTGTCAGTTTATATCTCATAATTCTGACTTTTCTCAATATTGTCAGTTTATATCTCATAATTCTGACTTTTCTCAATATTGTGAGTTTATATCTCATAATTCTGACGTTTCTCAATATTGTCAGTTTATATCTCATAATTCTGACTTTTCTCAATATTGTGAGTTTATATCTCATAATTCTGACTTTTCTCAATATTGTGAGTTTATATCTCATAATTCTGACTTTTCTCAATATTGTGAGTTTATATCTCATAATTCTGACTTTTCTCAATATTGTGAGTTTATATCTCATAATTCTGACTTTTCTCAATATTGTGAGTTTATATCTCATAATTCTGACTTTTCTCAATATTGTGAGTTTATATCTCATAATTCTGACTTTTCTCAATATTGTGAGTTTATATCTCATAATTCTGACTTTTCTCAATATTTTCAGTTTATATCTCATAATTCTGACTTTTCTCAATATTTTCAGTTTATATCTCATAATTCTGACTTTTCTCAATATTGCGAGTTTATATCTCATAATTCTGACTTTTCTCAATATTGTGAGTTTATATCTCATAATTCTGACTTTTCTCAATATTGCGAGTTTATATCTCATAATTCTGACTTTTCTCAATATTGCGAGTTTATATCTCATAATTCTGACTTTTCTCAATATTGTGAGTTTATATCTCATAATTCTGACTTTTCTCAATATTGTCAGTTTATATCTCATAATTCTGACTTTTCTCAATATTGTCAGTTTAGATCTCATAATTCTGACTTTTCTCAATATTGTGAGTTTATATCTCATAATTCTGACTTTTCTCAACATTGTGAGTTTATATCTCATAATTCTGACTTTTCTCAATATTGTCAGTTTATATCTCATAATTCTGACTTTTCTCAATATTTTCAGTTTATATCTCATAATTCTGACTTTTCTCAATATTTTCAGTTTATATCTCATAATTCTGACTTTTCTCAATATTTTCAGTTTATATCTCATAATTCTGACTTTTCTCAATATTGCGAGTTTATATCTCATAATTCTGACTTTTCTCAATATTGTGAGTTTATATCTCATAATTCTGACTTTTCTCAATATTGTGAGTTTATATCTCATAATTCTGACTTTTCTCAATATTTTCAGTTTATATCTCATAATTCTGACTTTTCTCAATATTTTCAGTTTATATCTCATAATTCTGACTTTTCTCAATATTGCGAGTTTATATCTCATAATTCTGACTTTTCTCAATATTGCGAGTTTATATCTCATAATTCTGACTTTTCTCAATATTGCGAGTTTATATCTCATAATTCTGACTTTTCTCAATATTGTGAGTTTATATCTCATAATTATGACTTTTCTCAATATTGTCAGTTTATATCTCATAATTCTGACTTTTCTCAATATTGTCAGTTTATATCTCATAATTCTGACTTTTCTCAACATTGTGAGTTTATATCTCATAATTCTGACTTTTCTCAATATTGCGAGTTTATATCTCATAATTCTGACTTTTCTCAATATTGTCAGTTTATATCTCATAATTATGACTTTTCTCAATATTGTCAGTTTATATCTCATAATTCTGACTTTTCTCAATATTGTGAGTTTATATCTCATAATTCTGACTTTTCTCAATATTGTGAGTTTATATCTCATAATTCTGACTTTTCTCAATATTGCGAGTTTATATCTCATAATTCTGACTTTTCTCAATATTGTGAGTTTATATCTCATAATTCTGACTTTTCTCAATATTGTCAGTTTATATCTCATAATTCTGACTTTTCTCAATATTGTCAGTTTAGATCTCATAATTCTGACTTTTCTCAATATTGTGAGTTTATATCTCATAATTCTGACTTTTCTCAACATTGTGAGTTTATATCTCATAATTCTGACTTTTCTCAATATTGTCAGTTTATATCTCATAATTCTGACTTTTCTCAATATTTTCAGTTTATATCTCATAATTCTGACTTTTCTCAATATTTTCAGTTTATATCTCATAATTCTGACTTTTCTCAATATTTTCAGTTTATATCTCATAATTCTGACTTTTCTCAATATTGCGAGTTTATATCTCATAATTCTGACTTTTCTCAATATTGTGAGTTTATATCTCATAATTCTGACTTTTCTCAATATTGCGAGTTTATATCTCATAATTCTGACTTTTCTCAATATTGCGAGTTTATATCTCATAATTCTGACTTTTCTCAATATTGCGAGTTTATATCTCATAATTCTGACTTTTCTCAATATTGTGAGTTTATATCTCATAATTATGACTTTTCTCAATATTGTCAGTTTATATCTCATAATTCTGACTTTTCTCAATATTGTCAGTTTATATCTCATAATTCTGACTTTTCTCAACATTGTGAGTTTATATCTCATAATTCTGACTTTTCTCAATATTGCGAGTTTATATCTCATAATTCTGACTTTTCTCAATATTGTCAGTTTATATCTCATAATTATGACTTTTCTCAATATTGTCAGTTTATATCTCATAATTCTGACTTTTCTCAATATTGTGAGTTTATATCTCATAATTCTGACTTTTCTCAATATTGTGAGTTTATATCTCATAATTCTGACTTTTCTCAACATTGTGAGTTTATATCTCATAATTCTGACTTTTCTCAATATTGTCAGTTTATATCTCATAATTCTGACTTTTCTCAATATTTTCAGTTTATATCTCATAATTCTGACTTTTCTCAATATTTTCAGTTTATATCTCATAATTCTGACTTTTCTCAATATTTTCAGTTTATATCTCATAATTCTGACTTTTCTCAATATTGCGAGTTTATATCTCATAATTCTGACTTTTCTCAATATTGTGAGTTTATATCTCATAATTCTGACTTTTCTCAATATTGCGAGTTTATATCTCATAATTCTGACTTTTCTCAATATTGCGAGTTTATATCTCATAATTCTGACTTTTCTCAATATTGTGAGTTTATATCTCATAATTCTGACTTTTCTCAACATTGTCAGTTTATATCTCATAATTCTGACTTTTCTCAATATTGTCAGTTTATATCTCATAATTCTGACTTTTCTCAACATTGTGAGTTTATATCTCATAATTCTGACTTTTCTCAATATTGTCAGTTTATATCTCATAATTCTGACTTTTCTCAATATTGTGAGTTTATATCTCATAATTCTGACTTTTCTCAATATTGCGAGTTTATATCTCATAATTCTGACTTTTCTCAATATTGCGAGTTTATATCTCATAATTCTGACTTTTCTCAATATTGCGAGTTTATATCTCATAATTTTGACTTTTCTCAATATTGCGAGTTTATATGTCATAATTCTGACTTTTCTCAATATTGCGAGTTTATATCATAATTTTGACTTTTCTCAATATTGCGAGTTTATATCTCATAATTTTGACTTTTCTCAATATTGTGAGTTTATATCTCATAATTCTGACTTTTCTCAATATTGTGAGTTTATATCTCATAATTCTGACTTTTCTCAATATTGTGAGTTTATATCTCATAATTCTGACTTTTATCAATATTGCGAGTTTATATCTCATAATTCTGACTTTTCTCAATATTGCGAGTTTATATCTCATAATTCTGACTTTTCTCAATATTGTGAGTTTATATCTCATAATTTTGACTTTTCTCAATATTGCGAGTTTATATCTCATAATTCTGACTTTTCTCAATATTGCGAGTTTATATCTCATAATTTTGACTTTTCTCAATATTGCGAGTTTATATCTCATAATTCTGACTTTTCTCAATATTGCGAGTTTATATCTCATAATTTTGACTTTTCTCAATATTGTGAGTTTATATCTCATAATTCTGACTTTTCTCAATATTGCGAGTTTATATCTCATAATTTTGACTTTTCTCAATATTGTGAGTTTATATCTCATAATTCTGACTTTTCTCAACATTGTGAGTTTATATCTCATAATTTTGACTTTTCTCAATATTGTCAGTTTATATCTCATAATTTTGACTTTTCTCAATATTGTGAGTTTATATCTCATAATTCTGACTTTTCTCAATATTGCGAGTTTATATCTCATAATTCTGACTTTTCTCAATATTGCGAGTTTATATCTCATAATTCTGACTTTTCTCAATATTGCGAGTTTATATCTCATAATTTTGACTTTTCTCAATATTGTGAGTTTATATCTCATAATTCTGACTTTTCTCAATATTGTGAGTTTATATCTCATAATTCTGACTTTTCTCAATATTGTGAGTTTATATCTCATAATTTTGACTTTTCTCAATATTGCGAGTTTATATCTCATAATTCTGACTTTTCTCAATATTGTGAGTTTATATCTCATAATTTTGACTTTTCTCAATATTGCGAGTTTATATCTCATAATTATGACTTTTCTCAATATTGTGAGTTTATATCTCATAATTTTGACTTTTCTCAATATTGCGAGTTTATATCTCATAATTCTGACTTTTCTCAATATTGTGAGTTTATATCTCATAATTCTGACTTTTCTCAATATTGTGAGTTTATATCTCATAATTTTGACTTTTCTCAATATTGCGAGTTTATATCTCATAATTCTGACTTTTCTCAATATTGTGAGTTTATATCTCATAATTTTGACTTTTCTCAATATTGCGAGTTTATATCTCATAATTATGACTTTTCTCAATATTGTGAGTTTATATCTCATAATTTTGACTTTTCTCAATATTGCGAGTTTATATCTCATAATTCTGACTTTTCTCAATATTGTGAGTTTATATCTCATAATTCTGACTTTTCTCAATATTGTGAGTTTATATCTCATAATTCTGACTTTTCTAAATATTGTGAGTTTATATCTCATAATTCTGACTTTTCTCAATATTGTGAGTTTATATCTCATAATTCTGACTTTTCTCAATATTGCGAGTTTATATCTCATAATTCTGACTTTATAACTCACAACTGCAACTTTATATCACACAATTCTGAGGGAAAAAGTCAGAATTGTGAGATAAAAACTCTCAATGACCTTTTTAGTGTTTGTTTCACACTTATTAGTATTCCAAAGTATTCTAAAGTATTTAGATGAAGTTACTAAACTTGAGTAATACGTTACCAATGACGAAAGATCCGTAAAGCTTCACGAATCAGTGTTTCGACTAGACATTGTTGGATAAAGTTGCTTTTTTGGCGCACAAAAAGTATTCTGGTTGAACCTCGGTTCTCACATGAACTGACTGAAGTATCTTTCAGGACATTTAAATTAACCTGCTGTCAATAGAGACTCACTGAACCATCGGATTTCATCAGAAATATCTTCATTTGTGTTCTGAAGATGAACGAAGGTCTTAAGTGTGTAGAACCACATGAGGAACTAATGACAGAAGTTTCATTTCTGAGTGAACGAACTGTGTGTTTTGGCAGGTGGAGGCGCCGTTTGTGCCTAAATGCAGAGGTCCCGGGGACACCAGCAACTTCGACGACTACGAGGAGGAAGAGATCCGCGTGTCGTTCACGGAGAAGTGCGCGAAAGAATTCGCCGAGTTCTAGAGGAAGAAACGATAGAAATCAGAGAGGGGGATGTAGGCGGAGAGAAAAAGTGCATGAATCTTAAAACCGATCCTTCCTCCTGTTAAACAGCAGAGAAACCAGCGGAAGAGTGCAGAGAAGACCTCCAGGGATAAACAGTGAGGCCTTTATCATCTCCTCTATTTTAACCATGTTTGTAATTTTCTCTCTTTTTTTTTTAAATCTCTGTTCATGTGATATTAATCATGATGGATTTGATAGGGTGTAATCGTGGGCCTGTGGACTGGGATTGTTGTTGCCGCACAAAGACAGGCGGGGTTAGTTTTATCTCTAATCTTGAGCAGTTACCGCTAAAGGTGCAAGTTCTCCACTAGGTCACCATAACAAGCGTACAGAAAAATAGACAAAAAAAGAAGAAAAAAATATGTATTCCTGTGTAATAACCGAAATAATTTTGGTCCTGTATACTGTCATGTGTTTCTTTATTCTTCAAATGCACTGAAAGGGACGACAAAGTGAAAACGGCATAGAAAAGAAGCCATGATTTCATAATACGAGCACCTCGTTTCTTTTCTTCTTTCAGCTGTAGGTCCACTGCGCTCTGTAAAATATTCACTGATGAACTTTCACCTCTGAAATGTGCCATGAAATCCTACAAGTGTCAATATTTTGGCTCATCGGTCGTTTCATCGATTCTAGCGGACCGATCGTGCAGAGGAGGGGATGAACGTTTTCGTTTCGTTTGTTTGGTATTGTTGATGCTCTAATTGTTATTGGGTTACACGGTTCTAGTTCCTGACGAAATTGCACACTCGATTCGCGCGGAGAAGCCTCGCGGGCGGTCGACGGTCTCCGCCGCATCGCTCCCTCCGTTTTCGCCATCTCTTCCCCCTTTATTCTTCCATTTCTGCATTTTTAAATAGGCAAAGTCTTCTCTCTGAATGGGTGCAGAGCATCTGGCTCCTTTTTGGGTGAGAATTTCTTACACGCAACTCTCTAGGCTACAAATATCTCCTCTACGCTGGAGGTGAACTCAGTGGATACCAGTGCTTACTCCTGAGGACATGGTTCAAGTTAATTGTGATATTTTGCACCACAAGAATCATTCCAATAAAGTATTACTATAAATACCAAACCGGTTTCACGTCCCTTTATGCGTGACTTTCAATAAGTTGCATCTTTCGTCTGCAGCTTCTGTCCCGTTTGGCATGTGATGAACGATTCATTTGAACGAATCTTTAACCCTTATGTGCTGTTCGGGATGTTTTCATCCACTATATGGGGAATTTTTGAGTCTTAATTTGGCCAGAACTTTCTCCGTGTTTCAGCACATGGAATGATTTTTGGTGACAAATCTTATTTTGACACATATTTTGGGAAAATGCTTTGAAAATGTTCAAAAACTCAACAGAACTCTGTGTGTAAAGTCACTACCCTTTTGTTTAACTGCTTTGAAAATGTATCAGATAAATATTTTTTTTCACATTTTTTTGCTTAAATCTATGAATCAACCTCAGTCCTGATCAAAACTACTAAATTTAAAAAAAAAAAAATCAGGATTTTAACTCTTTAATGGCCAAATTCATAAATGATGTCCCTGATTTGGGAAAAATCGTGTCAAAGATTAGAAACAACATTGGCTTTGATGCATTGTTAGTTTTTGTGCAGCATCAGATTTTAACGTTTTTAAAGAGTTAAAATCCTGATTTTTTTTTTTAAATTTAGTAGTTTTGATCAGGACTGAGGTTGATTAATAGATTCAAGCAAAAAAATATTTATCTGATACATTTTTAAAGCAGTTAAAATCCTAACGAAAGGGTCGTGAATTTGAACAACGCACAAAGGTTAATATGACTCGTCTCAGAGTGATTCGTTCACAGACTGCATAGCTTCAGCCGGTGGGGATGTGACGTGACAAAAGAAGGGACGGCTCGGATCAGGAGGTGAGGTCAGCCTGAAGACCCTGCTGAGCAACCATTTAAAGGCACAATATGTACGATTTTTGGATTCAAATGTCCAAAAACCACTGGAACAATGTTATATGTTTTGTTGACTTTTGTACTTGCATAATCACAGATATCCAAAGACGAGAAAACTTCAACCAGGACACAGATCATTGAAATACGCTTTAATGTATTATGTTTTCTAATCATGTTATCTAGCTCGACTCGAATCTTGATTTACCGCGAGTACCATGTTTTACCATGACTAATGTCTTACTGCAGTGTGCAACAAGTGTGTCACAGCAGCCACGCTCGGAGCATTATAACATCATTTTCAACACTCTCAGAGTATCTAATGTGATAAACAGAGCTGTGTTACCCCACATTGGTGACAGGAAGTAGCGGAAGCAGTGACTGTGGCATAATAAAAGCCCCACGTTCGTCTCTCATTAGCAATCGCTCCAACGGCCTCGTTCGGCTCCACAACACTCGCGAGAGAGGAGCGGCTTCATACTACGTTAATAATCTCATTCATGAGCGTGATTACTGCATCGCATATCTGCGCTCAATCTCGGCGTCGTCAAGTTGGCTTTTTGTATTAAATAGGCAACCTCTAGTGGCGAAAAATGACGTGCCTTTAATCATTTCTGTTTCTCATCATTTGGGCTTAGTTGCTTTATTGTTTTTTCTTATTTTAAATTCGATCAATGTTTGTGTAAGTTGATGTGTTGGGGAATTTGGCTGTTAACATGTAGCATTTGAATCATATTCTCAAGATTACTTGCAAAAAGATTGATGAGACTCAAAGATCCAGCAAAGGACTGCATAAATGAGACTCAAAATGATCCACATCACGACACAAAGTTCTGCCATAAAACTCTAGATGGGGCGGGGCCTAAAAATAACGTTTTGCTACACCTGCCAATGGCTGGTGACTTAAGACAATTTACCCGCCAAAAATGATTTTTTACCAACTACGAAACAACAATATTTTAGAAACTAGTGAAAATTCACAATCCTCTATTCTAATTTTCTACTAGTAGCTTAATATACTTTTAATAGCCTACATTTTTAAAGACACATCAGTAATAAAATAATGACCTGCAATAGCACAAATAAATATAATACAACAAAGACACAAATGAAATAAACGGTACTTTTCGTGCAGATCTAACGGTAATTTTCAGGTAGGGAAAATTCAATAAAGCAAACTAATCAAATAAAAATCACTGCAGAGTCTTCATAAGTTCAACAGCAGTGAGGCTTAAATTTTCGTGGTGATGCAGCACTGACCGTCTGACACTGTAGTTCACGTTTTCGTAACATTGCGTTGTTAGAATTCATAAAAAATGTTACCGTCATCTGGCGACTGACACCATTTCATACGCTCGTGAGTTCATTTTAGGTCCTTAACTCAATGCAATTGCATCATTCTCTAAAGTGCACAGCTGATTGGTTCCTACTGTATAACTAGCCAATGAGCTTTCAGAGACCCTCCATCTTCCCCAGCTCCACCTTATTTTTCAGTCAAGAGTGGTCGTGGCCGTTTGTAAATTGAATGTGCCTGGCTTCCTGAGTCATTCGCCCATTATAAAGCTCGGATGCGTTGGGATATTTATTAATATGACGCCGGTTGAGTTCATCAGAAAGAAGAAAGTCATATAGATGGATTGAGGGTGAGTAAATCATGGGCTAATTTTCATTTGAAAGTGAACTAATCCTTTAAGAAGGCCTTTATTAACCTCTCGGAGCTGTGTGGAGTACATTTATAATGTATGGATGCACTTTTTTGAGCCGCATCCACTGCCGTTTTAAAGCTTGATAGCGTCGGGGTGTTTATTTATGTAACTCTGATTGTATTCGTCTGAAAGAAGAAAGTCAAATACACCTAGGACGGCTTGAGGGTGAGTAAATCAAGGGGTTATTTTCATTTTAAAAATAAAAATGTCACCGGTCATCTGGCGACTGACACCATTTCATACGCTCATGTGTTCATTTTAGGTCCTTAACTCAATGCAATCGCATCATTCTCTATAGGGCACAGCTGATTGGTTCCTGCTGTATAAGTAGCCAATGAGCTTTCAGAGACCCTCCATCTTCCCCAGCTCCACCTTATTTTTCAGTCAAGAGTGGTCGTGGCCGTTTGTAAAGTTAATGTGCCTGGCTTCCTGAGTCATTCACTTCCAGTTATTTTTTATCTATACAAAACAGCTCGTTATGCTGCTTGATAATTCAAACGGGTATTTCTAACTATATTATTTTAAAGTATTGTCTTGATTGTAAACACACTGGTTTGTACCACAAACAGTTTAATAAATTGGAAGTCTCGCTCATGTCACGGCAGAAATGTGTGTATAGTTGGATATTGCACCATTTTTCATGAATACTGAGATGAGTTCGGGGGACTATTTCACACCCACTGCTCCAGAACCTCCAAAATTGGTTAAGTATATTAATTTTGGTCAGCCATCATATTCAAGATGAAACTCCTCTGAATTTGTTAGCAGTTAGCATAGCATTATAAAGTGCACCTGGTCATGTGATTTGTATTGTTTAAACATCACGCATCTGAAAGCAATGAATAGATTGAGATGATGTATGCCATACATGAAAGATCCAAAATTTTCCCAAGCTTTACTCACCCTCAAGCCATCCTAGATGTATATGACTTTCTTTTTTCGGATGAACACAATCTGAGTTACATTAATAAATATCCTGACGCATCCGAGCTTTGAAATTGCAGTGGACGGGATCAACGAGGATGAGCTGAAGAAAGTACCATCCATCCACATCCATCCATCATAAATGTACTCCACACAGCTCCGGGGGGTTAATTAACATCCCTGCGATGTCCCACGCCTTCCGTATTCAACCTACGGAAAAAGTGTAACTGACGCGACGCCAGTTTACTTCCTTCGTAAGCTGAAGACGGTCTAGTGGAAGCTAGATAACTTGTTAAATATGGATTTTTTTACACAAATGCATCACTTCGCTTCAGAAGGCCTTTATTAACCCCCGGAGCCGTGTGGAATATGTTAATAATGGATGGATGTGGATGGAGACACTTTCTTCTGCTCATTCTCATTGGTAATGCTTACTGCCATTATAAAGCTCGGATGCGTCAGGCAGTGGCGGTTCTACACGGAGGCCTAGGGAGGCCCGTGCCTCTGTAGAAATTTCCATGGCTACCCCTGTGGCCCCCCCTGTGCTGACCAAAAAATAAAAATAAAAAATGAATTATGACTTTATTATGATTTTACACGCGAGCGCCAAAAGCGGAACTAACGTGACGGAACGTTCTACACGGGTAAATTAGAGCGGCGCCGGCCGCGTAAGTGACTCGTATCTCGTAAGTAACTGGTTGTTCCTGCACAATGTTGTGATGTTAACCACGTGACTTCATCTGTCTTGGCTGTTGCATTGCGATAACATACATTTGAGTAAAGTAATCAACAGGTTATTATTGCCCGTGTTAAGTGGGGAGGGATGGTTAGGCAACGAAATGTAATGCACGTTTTTTTCTTCCGATAGTTATCTTGAAACGAGGAAAGGACATAGCGTCCTTTTTTGTTAACAAAATCAATATTGTCAATATGGATCTAATGTTTCTTTTTCTAAAGTAAATTCTAGGCCTACATTTTTTAAATACATGCAATAGATGCAGATATGCTCTACCAATCAAAAGTTTGGAAACGGTACTATTTTGGTTGTTTTTGAAAGAAGTCTCTTCTGCTCACCAAGGCTGCATTTATGTTATTATAAATACAAAAAAGCTCTAAAATTGTGAGATATTATTAAAATGTAAAATAACTGTTTTTTATGTGAATATTTAGTAAAGTGAAATTTATATCCTGTGATCAAAGCTGAATTTATCATCATTACTCCAGTCTCCAGTGTCACATGATCCCTTACAAATCATTGATAATAATCATCAACATTAATGAACCTTCCTTTTTTGCACCTGCACTCACTCTTGTACAAATGTTGTACAATGTTGTAATAAATGTTTATATGATTGTAAAGTAAAGAAGTTAATAATCTTTAAATATAATTTGTTACCATTTTTAATGTGCCCCTCTGGTTAAACACTGGCCCCCCCTTGGCCCCCCTAGTAAAAATTGTCTAGAACCGCCACTGGCGTCAGGATATTTATTAATATGACTCAGGTTGTGTTCATTAGAATGAAGAAAGTCATTGGCTAATTTTCATTTGAAAGTGAACTAATCCTTTAAGAAGGCCTTTATTAACCTCTCGGAGCTGTGTGGAGTACATTTATAATGTATGGATGCACTTTTTTGAGCCGCATCCACTGCCGTTTTAAAGCTTGATAGCGTCGGGGTGTTTATTTATGTAACTCCGCTTGTATTCGTCTGAAAGAAGAAAGTCAAGTACGCCTAGGACGGCTTGAGGGTGAGTAAATCAAGGGGTTGTTTTCATTTTAAAGTGAAATAATCCAGAACGTGTTGTGGTGGAAGGCAACTCTAGGATTTCTGCACATGTTTACCTGTATGCACAATATAATTCATGTTACTAGACGGCAGGTTTTCATTCATTCATCACGAATTAATTTTTACAATGCAAATTTTAGTTAACACACAACGCCATTAAACCAATTTAGGACTTTCATTAAACTTTTAACTCTTTTATTTTTTTATTAACATTGACAGCCACTTGTTTTTCATAATATTTTATTGCAATGCATCTGTAAACAGACGCGAGCCATCTAACCATTAAATACTGACGCGTTTTAAATGAACAGAGATCACATGTGAAAATCCGGTGGATTAGGTGTAATGGACTGCAGCGCCCGTTGACGAGGTGCGCAAAACGAGTAACTCTGCAATACCACCTTAAATAAGCGCCTTATATAGAGCGCAGCGGATGATTCTCCTCGCAAGTAGTCCACCTTAAGCGCACATAGTGGGTAAACGCAGGCGTACAGCGAGGCTTCCGCTTCATTCCCAGCCGGGCTCGCAGCGGATCACTTCGGGGAGACAAGAGAGAGGCGCTCGGTCAAAGCCAACGGAACCAGTGCTGCAACATGTCGGAGCCGAAATATCGAGAATGGATCCTGGAGACCATCGACTCCCTGCGCTCGAGAAAAGCCCGCCCGGACCTTGAAAGGATCTGCCGAATGGTCCGAAGAAGACACGGGTCGGACCCGGACAAAACCAGGGCTGAACTAGAAAAACTGATCCAGGAGCAAACTGTGCTGAAAGTTAGCTACAAGGGCTCGATCTCCTACAGGAACGCCGCTAAAGTGCAAAGAAAATGCAGAAAGAGAGCGGAGCAAACCAGCGACAGCAGCGGCGAGTCTGCGCGTGAACAGACCAAACACGCCAGTCTCAATAACAACGGCGACAGCGCGCTCAGCCTCACGGACCAAGAAGAGTGCGAGGAAAGTGGGGTGAACCTGTGTCCTCCCGACCCCCTGCCTCAAACCTCGCCCTCCAATCTCGAAAAGGAAGACAAGGTTTCACCACTGCCTAGCGGAAACACTTTCGTTAGTTGCGGCGCGACGGTCTGCTCCGCCGGGAGCGTGAAAGCAAGTGCATCGAAAGACAAGAGATTAGTCCCCGAGGCGGGGGGACGCGATGCTGCTGCGAGAGACGAGACGCTCGGCGCGCGCCACGAGGGCAGTGATGGTGACGAGAAGGAGCAGAAAACTTCGGCCGTCTGCGGTCCGCCTGCGAGGAACAAGCTCCCCGCGTCACCCAAACTCAAGGGTTCTGGGGCGCCGGAGTCTCCGGAGGAGAGCAGCGCGGATTTGGGCGACAGGCTGGTTGCCGCGGTCCGAAGTCTGTCCGAGAGGCATCGGGGCTCCGCCGCGACACGGGGCCACGCGCCGCTGGGACTGAAAGAGATACTCGGCTTCCTCAGCACACAAAGCGGGATGCCCGGGGAGAAGCTGACCCGCCACCGCGTCAAAGTGGTGCTGGAGCGCGAGATCGAGAGGGGTCGTCTCCGCAGGACCCGCCTCGGCCACATCACTCTGAACGCGAGGGGGATGGGGGCGGCCAAACCGCCCGCGCGACTCCTGAAGAGCGCACTGCAGGACAGACATCTCGCGGAAAAGGTAACTCAATATTTCCAACACGTCCTGCGCGGCGTTACACCCCGTATAAATAAATGATCGTGCTTTTGAGGGGTTGGTGGGGGGGGGGGGGAAGCGAAAGAAAAAAACATGCATCTGATTTCCGCTCTTTTCTCACGTACAAGTGTGCGCCAGAACGTCCAAACTGTGCGTGGCGTGCGACAAAAACCGACGAGAGAAGCAACACCTCAGTTGTGCGTTTCCCGTCGCGTGCCCTGTTTCACTTCAGCGTCTCAGCACAAAAGGTGCGGACTCGCGCTCGGCAGCGCGCGTGCGTGCGTGCGAGCGAGACACCGTCGCTTCTCTTGTTCCGCTGCTCTAATAGACATTGAAACATTGATGTCTGCGTCGACATCGCTGTTAGTGGATGTCACACTGAGGGCCAAAGTTGTGCTGGATATTTTTCACTAGGCGGTGTCTGTTAAGTTAGACGCGCACGGAAAATGTAAAAGGGAGGGGGGGGGACCAGAGGCTCGCGCTTTTCTCGGGCGAGCCGTCGCTCAGTCAGTGCGATACTTCGGTCATACGAGGTAAAAGCAGATGCGATGGCGGAAATTCGCTGCATGACGAGCCTGAGCGGAGCGCGCCCCTGAGCTTAAGCCTCTTAGTAGTTCCGTTCCGCGCGGCTCATCCAGTCAGTTTGAGCGATGTGCCTTTGCTTCTGTTTCTCTCAGCGTCGATCGGATTTCTCGAGCCACTGTCCCGCTCACTTACTTACAGACTGCCGCCAAAAATTGATTATGAAACCCGCGGAGTTACTTCGTACGTCGTCAAATCGCTGTTCTCTAATCGAAATCACTCACACGAACATCTACAGCGGATGTCCGGCCAGTTTCAGATTTTGTTGTTGTTGGGGAACACCGCAATTCGCGAAATCGTGCAGACGATGGAGGTCGCGCGGGAGGACACGCACACACACACAGACATGTACACGAACAAAAAAAAAACGGCCGTTAGGTTTGAGGGACGCGCGCGCGTGGCGCACATCGCTTTTTGGTCTTTTTTTACTCGTAGTGGGGTTTTTTTTCTTCTTTTCCGTACAACTAATGTGATGTAAGGTATAGTCACGATTGAATCTGCTATTAATCACTCTTAAATACACGCTTAGAGTCCATTGAAATGCTGTGTCTTCATATTCTTGTCAGGAGGAGGAAGAAAGGATGGAGGAAGAGGTTGAGGATGATCCCACAGAGGATGTTCCCAATGATGGAGGTCCCACAGGTGTCAAAACTTGCACTGACCCACTGTCACCTGACATGGAGGTCACCACCTCATCGATGACCTCCGAGGGGAAATCCCTGTCATCTTCATCGGCGGAGTCGTCAATCCGGTGCTCCTCGCTGCAGGAAGTCGACGTGGGTGGAAGCGAAGGTACTTTTCGTCGATGAGTATTTCGTTTTGTTCTCCGGTAAAACATCTAAACGTGCGTGAAATAGGATCAATAGTGTAAAGAGAGCTTTTTTTTGTTTACATGGCTCGTAGCTCCGAAAGATTTTGTTGGATTTGTGCTTAAAAACAGGGAAAACTCTTTGCCAGTGGTGTTAGAAAATAAACTTAATCAGATATATTCTCATCTTAACATACACCACGTAAGCAATTTTGCTTCTCGAGTACATTTATCTCGGTTTGAGGTTGAAGATATTTTTATGTTTAGATTTTCGTGCTAGATAACAAGACCGCGGTATTGATTTAAAATGGATTTTTTACAGTGTGTACAGCCTGTACATCAGATTCAGGGGTTTCTTTTCAAGGAGGAGCACATTCAGTTTCTTAGCTACGAACGTTCAACAAGGGTTTGGATGATTTTTCTGCACACAATCTCACAATCCCCCTTTGTTTTCACCGATTAGCATTTAATGAAACTTGAAGAAAAGTACCAAAACTTTGTCGCAGAAATCTGTCTGTTAATATTCACCCATTCAAGCTTTAAGAATGGGCTCCCGTTCAATTCATGAGTTCGGATTTGAATGAAATTGGCCACACCCCACAGGAAGTTAAATCTGATTGACAGGAAGTGGAATTTATTGATGCACGGTCCTGCTCAGGTTAAAGTGTTGCGCTTCCTTACAAAAGGTAACTTATAAAAGTATGTTTTGCTCATGGACCGGCTTTTAATAAATTCAGACAGTATCTTATCCACATGGGGAAACTATTCTGAACTCGAAAATTGCCAGACGTGTGAAGCATTAAAAGGGAATGGAGGGTGAAAGGAGCATTACGAGGACATTTCGAAGGCGCAGAGGCTGTACGGTTTGCTCATACTGCACTTAAATCAGATTTGATTTTCACATTGATTGTCCATACTGTCATTTTGCGAGTAATGAAAACAGATGAATTTGTTTGGACAGTCAGTATCTGGTGCATCTACATCTGTTGCCTGTTGTTGGGGGAAGTTCATTTCAAAAGTACAATACTGTGTTATTTGCATTACTTAGTTACTTTTTATGGAACTTTATGTCTTACTTTTCTCATCTGGCCTGGGCTTGCTTGCTTGTTTTTGTTTTATAACAAAAAAGTAATTTTTTTGGCAAACGTAAAGGCCTTTGTACACCAAGGACCAGATTTACTAACAGCTTGCGTCAGCGTAAACCCTCTTTAGGCATTAAAAAACTACTGTCAGGATTTACGCAGGGGAAAATGACTTTGTTTTTGCGGCTGACCTTATTGCATATGCATCTATTGGATTTTCTATTTCAGATGCAAAATTTTATGGGAGGAGAGTATTTAAACGAATTTACTAATGTTTGAGCTAGTCAATTTACTGGTATTTGTTCCATTATTTAACGCTCTTTACCCATTTTGTGACATGGCTGCAATTGAGGAGGAGACACTCATATTAATTTCTTTGGAATGCCAGAGGAAGACGTTATCCGAACATGCCTTATTTATATATATATATAGGCTAACATGGCTTGGCAAACAATATTATATATACATGTACATGTTTGTCAAGTTACATGCAACAAGTTGCGCCTGTGTCGACGCACATCAGCTCTGCATATTTGCGACCCAACGCTAATTTTTGCTGTTCTTGGTAGATTGTGTTGGTCATTATATAAATGATTTGCATCGGAGTTCTTTCATTTGCATGTCAGCTGTAGATCCCGCGCAAATTAGCGCCCATCGGCGCATTTGTGCAATTGCACTCTCACGCTAATTTGCCCCATTTAGTAAATGCAAATGCAAAAGGAACAAACCTTTCAGCTGAGCTGCCGTTCGGGATTGCAGACGCAGGAAATTAAGAATTAAAAAACAAAATTAAAAATGTAATGTTTATCTAAAGTCATTTTTGCTTATTACTATGGTTGAATTGGATCATCAAAGGTCAGCAGCATTAATTAAATAAAGTGAGATTATATACATAAAATATCCTGAGATTGCATTTCCATCTTTTTATTCATTTTGAGTAATACTGAATCTGTTTTTGTGCAAGTGAGATGAGTAAATGCATGTCCACGTTTAGTCTAGATCAGAGCTTCCCAGACGTAAGAGGGGTAAGGCCGCCCAAAAACATTGCAAAAGTTCCAGGACCCCGCCGTCAAAAAATATATATACCGACATTTAACTAGTTTGTAAGAATTTTATGTGAATTATGAGAGCTATGATGTAAACATTCTTTACAAATATATTTAAATCCATAACACTAACCTTTCAAAAAAATCTAATTTTAGAACAATTGGAATATTTTAATATATTGATTTGGACTAGCTACGGCCCCCCCTGCAATACCGCTACGGCCCACCGGGGGCCGCGGCCCACAGTTTGGGAAGCTCTGCTCTAGAACAACAATACCCATCATGCTCGCACAGAGCGCGCAACACCTGACCTTTTATTTCTCTGAACATGGGGACGAGAGAGCTGTCAGTCAATACATGGTTATACAAAGTAACTTGAGTTACTTATTTAAAAAAGTAACCGATATTTTGATGTGAAACTAGTTCCTTGAAACAAGTAATCTGATAACGCAAATCATGTTACTTGTAATGCGTTACACCAACACTGATAATGTCAACCTGATACCAATAGACGGACTGAAATGTATCTCCAAAAATTAAATTTCCGCTCGGTATAATTAAAGCTGAATTGATAATGACTTTACTCATGGCATTACAGCTGAAGATGCTGAATTGTTTCTAGCTAAATCAAAGGTGTTCGCTGTGTGGAAGGTGCTGTTGTATTATGCATGTGAGGTTTTAAGTTATATTTTGGCTTTTTTATGGAATATTTTCATTTGCTGCTTTATGTGGTAGCCAAGTAAACAAAAATAATTGTCCCACGGCTTCTAACACCAATTTCCCAAACGTGGTTCTGCCAAGTGCTGGAATTCAGTTCAAACTCTGCTTGTGTGTGTGCGATGTGAGATTTGTAGGTCTTTAGCGCAGCGCTGAAAGAATCTGTGAATGAATACAGACACGGGCTCCCCGCAGATGTGTGACAAATGCCTGTATCTCGTGTCTTTATCTCAGTTTGAAATCTAGTGTTATAACCAGAAATGATAGCATTAAAACCACTCACTGTCTCTCTGTCTCTCCCTTTCAGAGCAAATGATGTCTGTAGAGCCTGAGGAGGCTGCGACTGAGAAAAAAGCAGAAACACCTGATCAGCTGCATCCCAGCATGGAGGTAATGACAGGCAGTACAAAGTTGACTTGAAACCTTGAATGTTTCAATATCTGAGTTTTGTAACGTTCTCCTTTACCGTTTAATGTGCAGAGATGTGTAAGCCTTTAGTACGTTGACTTTGTCCTGTAGAGTAGAAAGAGTGTGGCTCTGCTTGTCCTGACATGTCGATAGGAGTGTTTGGAAACCTGTTTGGAAACCATTTTTGGTTCCATTAGTACCACGGAGATTTATGGAAGCTTCTTTCCGCCACTGAATAAAAATGAAAAAGGTTATTGTGACTTTTTATCTTACAATTCTGATTTTTTTTTTTCTCACAATTGCGAGTTTATATCTCACAATTCTGACATCTTTTTTCTCAGAATTGCGAGATATAGACAGAATTGCGAGTTATAAAGTCAGAATTGAGAGATATAAAGTCAGGATTGAGCGTTATAAAGTCAGAATTGAGAGATATAAAGTCAGGATTGAGAGTTATAAAGTCAGGATTGAGAGCTATAAAGTCAGAATTGTGAGTTATAAAGTCAGGATTGAGAGATATAAAGTCAGAATTCTGAGATATAAAGTCAGAATTGTGAGTTATAAAGTCAGAATTGAGAGTTATAAAGTCAGGATTGCGAGATATAAAGTCAGGATTAAGAGTTATAAAGTCAGGATTGAGAGTTATAAAGTCAGAATTGAGAGTTATAAAGTCAGAATTGTGTGATATAAAGTCAGAATTGAGAGTTATAAAGTCAGAATTGTGAGATATAAAGTCAGAATTGTGAGATATAAAGTCAGAATTGAGAGATATAAAGTCAGAATTGAGAGATATAAAGTCAGAATTGAGAGATATAAAGTCAGGATTGAGAGTTATAAAGTCAGGATTGTGTGATATAAAGTCAGAATTCTGAGATATAAAGTCAGAATTCTGAGATATAAAGTCAGAGTTGTGAGATATAAAGTCAGAATTGAGAGTTATAAAGTCAGGATTGAGAGTTATAAAGTCAGGATTGAGAGCTATAAAGTCAGGATTGTGAGATATAAAGTCAGGATTGAGAGTTATAAAGTCAGGATTGTGTGATATAAAGTCAGGATTGAGAGTTATAAAGTCAGGATTGTGTGATATAAAGTCAGAATTCTGAGATATAAAGTCAGAATTCTGAGATATAAAGTCAGAATTCTGAGATATAAAGTCAGAATTGAGATATAAAGTCAGGATTGCGAGATATAAAGTCAGAATTCTGAGATATAAAGTCAGAATTCTGAGATATAAAGTCAGGATTGAGAGTTATAAAGTCAGGATTGCGAGATATAAAGTCAGAATTCTGAGATATAAAGTCAGAATTCTGAGATATAAAGTCAGGATTGCGAGATATAAAGTCAGAATTCTGAGATATAAAGTCAGAATTGTGAGTTATAAAGTCAGAATTGAGAGTTATAAAGTCAGGATTGCGAGATATAAAGTCAGAATTCTGAGATATAAAGTCAGAATTGTGAGATATAAAGTCAGGATTGAGAGTTATAAAGTCAGGATTGCGAGATATAAAGTCAGAATTCTGAGAAATAAAGTCAGAATTGCGAGATATAAAGTCAGAATTGCGAGATATAAAGTCAGAATTGTGAGTTATAAAGTCAGAATTGAGAGTTATAAAGTCAGGATTGCGAGATATAAAGTCAGGATTAAGAGTTATAAAGTCAGGATTGAGAGTTATAAAGTCAGAATTGAGAGTTATAAAGTCAGAATTGTGAGATATAAAGTCAGAATTGTGAGATATAAAGTCAGAATTGAGAGATATAAAGTCAGAATTGAGAGATATAAAGTCAGGATTGAGAGCTATAAAGTCAGGATTGTGAGATATAAAGTCAGGATTGAGAGTTATAAAGTCAGGATTGTGTGATATAAAGTCAGGATTGAGAGTTATAAAGTCAGGATTGTGTGATATAAAGTCAGAATTCTGAGATATAAAGTCAGAATTCTGAGATATAAAGTCAGGATTGCGAGATATAAAGTCAGAATTCTGAGATATAAAGTCAGAATTGTGAGTTATAAAGTCAGAATTGAGAGTTATAAAGTCAGGATTGCGAGATATAAAGTCAGAATTCTGAGATATAAAGTCAGAATTGAGAGTTATAAAGTCAGGATTGAGAGCTATAAAGTCAGGATTGTGAGATATAAAGTCAGGATTGAGAGTTATAAAGTCAGGATTGTGTGATATAAAGTCAGGATTGAGAGTTATAAAGTCAGGATTGTGTGATATAAAGTCAGAATTCTGAGATATAAAGTCAGAATTCTGAGATATAAAGTCAGAATTCTGAGATATAAAGTCAGAATTGAGATATAAAGTCAGGATTGCGAGATATAAAGTCAGAATTCTGAGATATAAAGTCAGAATTCTGAGATATAAAGTCAGGATTGAGAGTTATAAAGTCAGGATTGCGAGATATAAAGTCAGAATTCTGAGATATAAAGTCAGAATTCTGAGATATAAAGTCAGGATTGCGAGATATAAAGTCAGAATTCTGAGATATAAAGTCAGAATTGTGAGTTATAAAGTCAGAATTGAGAGTTATAAAGTCAGGATTGCGAGATATAAAGTCAGAATTCTGAGATATAAAGTCAGAATTGTGAGATATAAAGTCAGGATTGAGAGTTATAAAGTCAGGATTGCGAGATATAAAGTCAGAATTCTGAGAAATAAAGTCAGAATTGCGAGATATAAAGTCAGAATTGCGAGATATAAAGTCAGAATTGTGAGTTATAAAGTCAGAATTGAGAGTTATAAAGTCAGGATTGCGAGATATAAAGTCAGGATTAAGAGTTATAAAGTCAGGATTGAGAGTTATAAAGTCAGAATTGAGAGTTATAAAGTCAGAATTGTGAGATATAAAGTCAGAATTGTGAGATATAAAGTCAGAATTGAGAGATATAAAGTCAGAATTGAGAGATATAAAGTCAGGATTGAGAGTTATAAAGTCAGGATTGAGAGTTATAAAGTCAGGATTGAGAGCTATAAAGTCAGAATTGTGAGTTATAAAGTCAGGATTGCGAGATATAAAGTCAGAATTCTGAGATATAAAGTCAGAATTGAGAGTTATAAAGTCAGGATTGCGAGATATAAAGTCAGAATTGTGAGTTATAAAGTCAGGATTGAGAGTTATAAAGTCAGGATTGAGAGTTATAAAGTCAGAATTGTGAGATATAAAGTCAGAATTGTGAGTTATAAAGTCAGAATTGAGAGTTATAAAGTCAGAATTGAGAGTTATAAAACACATTTCTGAGAAAAAAAAAGTCAGAATTACAAGTTTGTATCTCGCAATTCTGACTATAATAATAGTTTGTACCTCGCAATTGCAAGAAAAAGTCTTTAGTTTTTATTTTTTAGTATTTATTTAGTTTTAAAGCTATTTAGTGGCGGAAACAAGCTTCCATTTTTCACTGTAAAGAACTTTTCATTCTGTTGTCCATCATTTCCCCTTTTCCTCTCGTCTAATGTAGTCTTACAGAGTAAATGTCTTTCTCCCTCTTTCACCTTTAGGATCAGGTGAATGTGATGTCAGAGACTGTAAAGGCTCCATCTTCAATGCCTTTAAGAAACTGTAAGTTTTGGTGACATTCTGCTTGAGTTTGTTCTTATTTTGCATGTGTTTGTGTTAATATGTTTGAGTCAGTTGAGATCACTCCGCAGGTTTGACTGTTTATGGATACAATTGTGTTTTATTATTCGGTTTTATGTGCGATATCGTTGTTTTTATGATGTGTGTGTAATACTGTTTCTAATGCTGTTTTTCTGTCTTTTATGTAGCAATTATTTTATGTACATTTAGTTTTTATATGGACATTTAAAAAAAAAAAGTTAATACTTTTATTCAGCAAGGATGCATTCTATTGTTGTTTGTTAGTGTTGTTTTATGTGGTACAATTGTTTTCATGTTTTCTAAATAGTTGTGTTATTCTTCCTGTATTTGTGTGTTTAAATAGTTGTTGTTCTGTGTGATTGTGTGTTATTTAGTTTTATACAGCTGTGTGTTGTCTGCCCATCAGGTTCAGGCTTTAAGCTGGAAGTGGGAGTGTCGTCGTGTCTGCTGACCCCCTCTGCCTCACCAGGAGCCGCTGAAGAACGAGGGATGAATGAAGGAATGTGAGTATCATACAAAACAAAAACGGACTGAGGGAAGAGCAGAGAGAAAAGGCTTTGTTTGGGGGGAGAAAGGAGAACAGTCTCTGTAAAATACCAGCTGTACAGTTTACATTTTAGGACGTCGTCAGCCCTCAGTCGTATAACGAAAAGGTGTCATTCTTCAGACTAAAAGACTTCGCGCCTCGGGAAAAATGACGTCAGGTCTCGTACAATTGGGCATTGGACAAAACGGCCTCAGAATAAAAGGCATCAGACGAAAAGGCGGGTCAATTCGCTCCCTTCTAAGTCCTGATGCCTTTCAGTTTGAGGCCGTTTTGTCTGATGCCTTTTTGTCCGAGTCTGTTTCGTCTGACGTCGTTTTTCCTGAGACCTGAAGCTTTTCACAACAGAATCACTAGACGTGAATCGCTTGAAGATTCAGGGCTGACATTGAGTCATGATATTACATTTTCTTCAGCATACATTCCTGTATATGAATACGTGTTTTCCGTGCTGTCTCAGAGGTGGCTTTGTGAAGTCCGAGACGAGCGGTATGAGCCCGGCGGACTGGACTGTAGCAGACGTGGCCAGCTACTTCACCGCGGCTGGGTTTCCGGAGCAGGCGCTCGCCTTCAGGACGCAGGTACGCTGAACTCCATTAACCTCGAGGTGTTGAGTAGGCATTCGTCTCTGGACTTAAAGACTGAATCTGTGTCCCTGACAGGAGATCGACGGGAAGTCCCTTCTTCTGATGCAGAGGAATGATGTGCTGACAGGCCTGTCAATCAGACTTGGTCCCGCCCTAAAGATCTATGAACGACACGTGAAGGTTCTGCAGAGGACCCATTTCCAAGATGACGAAGCGTTCTGCTGATACAGACACACACGCACACTCGTGTTTGTATATACAAAGCGATCGTACATGATAAAGTAACTCGCATGTACATTTGCCAAACTAGTCCCAGAACCCACATGTTCTTGAAAACATTTCAAACGACTGTCCTGAACGGAAACACTTCTTGCTCCCCTCACACGCATAGTCGCACATACAAATGTATATATTTTTTTTCAAACGGCTGTTGGAACTAAATGGGAAAAGAAGGGTTTTTGGGACGAAGAAGACTGAAATATCAATATCTTGTGGATCTGTGCAGTTAATGCTGCTTTGATGGATACCACTTTTTGGATTGTGACATTTGACCCTGACTTCATTTCATCAAGTGGAGTTTTTTCTGCAGAACTTCTTCAGTCCAGTAGAGGGCAGAACATCTTTTTTTTTTTTTCAAAATTGCCTGTGAATCCAAATTAAGGCAGGATGGTTTCCACAGTGCACAGAAACGTTTTGTTAAAAATCTCCTCCGATGTTTTTAAAAAAAAAAAAAAAACTGTCTGGTTACAGTTTGAGAAGTAAATTCTGATTGGAAATTTGTTCTTGTAACTCTTTTGCAACGATACCCTTGTCTTCCTTTATTGATGGACTGCGTTCTTTTATCCTGACATTTTAAAACTGAACTTAAACATCTAATGTTTCTTCCAGTGTTCTTGCGTCTGTCATTGTCATGTCCGCAAAGACTGGACCGCTTACGCAGATCTCCTGCACACAATAAAGTGGGCTCATCTCACAGAGGATTTCCCTTTAAAGCCTGCAAGTGACTTTGACTCCTTTTAATCTCGGATTTGCCAGCCATATCATTGTGGCCCCACACATGAAATATCACCACTGACGATGGAGCGTAACTTTTGTAAATATCAATCCATTTTTGAAGAGAAGTCCAAGTTGCGAAGCAACGACGATATTCCTTCACCAGCAGTTGTTGAATGTGTCTGGATTCCTCAGAGAGCCCCAAAGCCATGCAGCTCTTGAACTTCACGGTTTGTAAAATATATATATATATATATACGTCATCAACCCATCAATTATCATTTTTGTTGAAGATTGTGGGAAAATAATGTGTAAAACAATCAAATAACAATGGAAGGGTCCATTTAAAGGGGATCTGTCATCTTTTCACAGGATGTAATATAAGTCTCTCCAGAATGTGTCTGTGAAGTTTCAACTCTAATTACTCCACAGGTCATTTATATTAGCTGGTCCATATTTGTGCGTCCCTTTAAATGCAAATGAGCTGCTGCTCCCGCCCCCTTTCCAAAAAAAAGGGCGGCGCTTTAACGGCTCAACAACAACAACAACAAAGCTGGAGAAACTCACGCAGACAAAATGAGGATTATGTTCATCCTTACATTGTTCAAACCGGAGTCGACACTGATGGAGAGACTCGGGAAGTTTGAAACTGGATGTGTAAAACAATCAAATAACAATGGACAGGACTTGGATGTGGAAATATGTCGGTTAACCTGCTCTTTAGCTCCAGTGACTTTTGCATCGTTAAACTAGTTGCACATACGGACGGATCCATCACATGTAAATGGGACCGTTACGGATTCTGTCTCCCAAGGCAGGTTCATTTCCATTGTGAAGAAACCCCGAATGAGTTCGCTGTGCAATAGGTCAAGATTACAGAAACCTTTGTTTCGCCTGACAATTGTAGCACCTCAAACTGTCAATTTATTTATTTCTTTGTATGTTCGTTTATAAAATAGTCTTGTTTTTATGACGTTTGTACCTTCCTGTCTCAACTGCGCAGAGGTCGATTTACGGTCTAATGTTAAGACGGCTTGTCACATAAAAAGCTGGAACTCATTGCAATGTGTATCACTGAAACCTCTTTTCTAGTCTGACTTATTAACGAATGTAAACAAACCTTTAACGATATTAGACATCATTTTAGAAGTTAAAACCATGGAGAACTGATATTCATGGGTTCGCCAGCAGAGGGTGGCGTAGATACCCAAATGTTACCAATTGTAAATGTCACCAGGGTTATTATAAACGTGTGCCGTCAGCCATATAAGTTACAACACAAGTCAACATTAGACCGCCTTGATGAATGTAGACGCCGGGAGTGACCAATGCTTTGAATTTCCGAGTGTTTCTTCACTGTGCTCTTTCCAATGTTAACACTTTCATGTCAGTCAAAATCCCCAGAGTTAAATCAACTCTGCTCAGATAACATTTGGTCCCTCTCTAAATAGTGTTAAAGTCACACTCTTCAGAGATTGAATGTCTTTTATCTTCAGTTGATTTCATCAGTTGTAGTTCTTGTGTTTCTCTATTCTTTAGTGATTCTGCTTGTTAACAGCAGGTGTTCATCATTAATGTTCAATCATCGCTTAATTATCTCATTAACTTTAACTCTGCTTCAGTGTGACTTTAACACTGTTTAGAGAGGGACCAAATGTTCTCTGAGCAGAGTTGATTTAACTCTGGGGTTTCTACTGTGTAGGCTGATCGAACCGAACAGCAATTGTTTCTGTGTCTTCTGTTGATCTCGCTTGTTTTTGTAAGGAGAAAACTGAAAGCTTTTTGATTACATGCATTAAAAAGAGACATTCCATATGACCGAATCCAAGTTTATGAATCTTTCTGCTGCGTGTGTGGATGTTTGTTAGAAGAAGGAGAGGAATGTGTGGAATGAGCTGGGTGGGAAACACGATGCCCGGGTTGGAAAAAGAGGTCAAACGCATTGAAAAACAAAGGAATACTCTGAAACGGTGTCACAATTACTCGCTGTTTGCGTACACGCGCCTGTAACTTGGGAGAATCTTATTTATATGTGAGGGGATGGGTTTCAGACGTGCCACACAAACACATTTTCTAGGCATGGAGCCTGCAGTCAGAGCGTCACACTGCGCTGAACTGAGGACTACGGACTAGACCTGGATTTCTGACCTCTAGGATAAGGATCGTCTCGGCCCCCGAAACAGGCTCTTTTCCTCTGACAAACACCTCCACCAGTCCCCGCTCCACCATGCCCGCCGCCGGAGCCTCAGAGTGAGTTTAACCGCCGAGCTTCGGCTTCTTTGCTTAGACGACACATGTAAGATTCTTCTAAAAAACAATGTTTAGTTGTTAAATATTTCAGCTCATTGGAGAGTGTTACAGTTCTTTTCAGCTGATTCGTTATTGATTTGATCATGAAAAGTAATGAGTGTGTATATATGTGTGTTTTTGTCTGGGTATTTTGATCTTGGCAGTAGACATAACTTTGCTCTAAAAACAGACCAGTGTCACATGAAGAAACAGGAGACCGGGACAGCAGTCTGTTTGTGTGTGTGTGTGTGTGTGTTTGTATTCACATTATTGCGATCAAGGACTATGTTTCATTCTCATTAAAACTCACCGTTAAGACCATAAAATGGCTTGAACTTTGAAATATCTCATTAGAATTGACCATAATGTTTTCTAACCGAAACCCTTTTGCGTTGAAAATGCTTCAATGATATTCTATTTTCTTCTATTTTGATTCTGTCATTTAGTGTATTGTACGGCTCTGTGCTGTTTAGTGTAATATTATTGTGCGGTCTACTGTAATATTTATATACGGTGATTTTTCAATATTCTGAAGATTCAGCAAAACAACAACGGCGGGAGGTTTTTGCACACGTGCTTGCTTTCGTAAACAGCCATACGTGTACTTCACCGCGTATTATTACTGTTGTGGAAAACTGTTATAATGTATGTGTGAACAGTCCGAAGTCGGAGGATTTCTCCACTGCCATTCTGAAGCAGAAGATTCGACCGAATCGACTCGTTGTGGATGAAGCCACCAATGAGGACAACAGCATTGTGTGCTTGTCACAGGTAAAGTGTGTGTTTTGTGTGTAGGGTTGTCAGGGTTGGGTTTGAAAATCAAAAAGAAATGAAGGTTTTTGAGGAAAACATTCCAGGATTTATCTCCGCTTACGTCACACGTGACCTTTGCAACGTGATTACGTTATGCGTGGCTCATCGCAGAGCATTTGCGGTTAAAAAGTATCCAATTTTTTTATTTTTTTTAGAAAATGAGCGATGATTTCTCTAGATTAGACTCTTATTCCTCGTCTGGGATCATGTGGAGCTGCACTGAAACTGACATTTGGACCCTGTTGAACCCCATTGAAGTCCACTATATGGAGAAAAATCCTGTAATGTTTTCTTTCTGACTGAAGAAAAGATGGACATGGAGTGAATAAATTATCAGGAAATTTTAATTCTGGGAACTAAACCTTTAAAAAGTCTCTTAAAAAGACCTCTCAATGAACGCTTCTTAAAAGAACCGTTTTTTTTCTTCGCAAGAAGTGGAAAGCTTTCACTGATGCCAATAACGAAGCTTTAGTTTTCATTTACATTTAGTCATTTAGCAGACGCTTTTATCCAAAGCGACTTACAAGTGAGGAAAACAAACAAGCGATTCTTCATGAATTGGCGAATAACACAGGAAGTGCTCACAATACAAGTTTCATGCATTGCTCAGTACCATAAGCTGGAGTAGGAAGGGAAAAGGGAAGGAAAGGGTTTTTTTTTTTTTTTTTTATGAGGGGATCAAGTGTTCACGGAAGAGATGAGTTTTCAGCTGTCTCTTGAATATTGCCGGGGATTCTGCGTTCCTGATGAAAGTAGGGAGATCATTCCACCAGCAGGGAGCAGAGAAGGAGAATGTTCTGGAGAGTGATTTTGTGCCTCTCTGTGTTTTCAAGAGTTCTGTATGTGCGTTACAGGTTAAAATGGAGGAGCTGCAGATGTTCCGCGGAGACACCGTGATGTTGCGCGGTCGGAAACGAAAACAGACGGTCTGCATCGTTCTCACGGACGACACGTGTAGCAATGAGCGCGTGCGCATGAACAGGGTCACCCGCAACAACCTGCGCGTGCGTCTCGGCGACGTCGTCAGGTGTGCGCTCGTGACATCGGGATTTACTGCCGTCTCATTTCCCAGCAAGATCATCTGTGGTTCTAACGCATATGTCTGTGTGTACAGTATCCACGCCTGTCCGGATGTGAAATATGGGAAGCGCATCCATGTTCTACCCATCGATGACACAATCGAGGGGCTGACGGGCAACCTGTTCGATGTTTTTCTAAAGCCGTATTTTCTGGAGGCCTACCGACCTGTTCACAAAGGTACGCAAACTCATGCAATGTGCTGAAATGTAGAGCTTAGTTTTGCATTTGGGTTAAGTTTGATAGTGTTTGCCTGGTTTCACAGACAGGGCTTAGAATAAGCCAGGATTAGGTAGCTTTAATAAACATCCCTTAGAAAAGAAATATGTCTCTGACATATTTTAAGATATGTCTGTACAAGCTGCATTCATTTAAAACATGCATTTTAGTCAAGCCTCGTCTGTGAAACCGGGCGACTGAGCATTTGTTTCGGATCAACTTTAAACTTTAGACTGACATTTGGACTGCTGATAAGAATCGGGTTTAGGGGAAGATTAGATAATAAGCCAGGGTTTTGTACTATGTTTGCGTTTTTTTGCATGCTATTTACCAAAAAGGTTGGGAAAAACTATTAATTCATTGAATCAATCACTATTGATTTATTGAGGAACTTCAGTTTTGTTACTCAGGCAAGTGGGCGGAGCTTTTAACCAATGCCAATAATCACAAAAAATCATGTATTTTTGTTTGTTTATAGTTATTATTTTAAGAATATTTTTATACTGTTTTAGTATTTATGAATACTTTGAAAATATACAACTAAAAGCTATAATTAGTTTTCATTGCCATTTTAATTTGTAATTTTTTGCCTTTTTTAATATATTTATTTATTTTTAAGTGATTTTATATCAGTTTCAGTACTTCAACTCTTTTTTTTTATTTTATTAAAATTTTTGGGGTTTTTTTATTTTATTTATTTTTTTATTAGCTACCAAGGAAACCATTTTAATTTTTTCCTTTAACGTTTTTAATCAGATATTTATATTCCATTTTCTTACAGCTTTTTCAATTAACAAAAATGATTTTTAATTTTCTTCCGTGAAAACTTAATCCCCTCATAAAAAAAAAAAAAAAAAAAATCTTTCCTTCCCTTTTCCCTTCCTACTCCAGCTTATGGTTCTGAGCAATGCATGAAACTTGTATTGTGAGCACTTCCTGTGTCGATTTGCCAATTCATGAAGAATCTCTTGTTTGTTTTCCTCACTTGTAAGTCGCTTTGGATAAAAGCGTCTGCTAAATGACTAAATGTAACAGTTTCAGTTTTGTCAACAATAACATCAATGCAGCAGATATGGACTAGTCTACTACACACCCGCTGGTCGACATTTCATTGTGCATCAAAACTGATAATGGAGTTTGTTTTTACACTTTCTTCAGGTGATATTTTCCTGATCAGAGGAGGCATGAGAGCAGTGGAGTTTAAAGTGATAGAAACAGACCCCGCCCCACACTGCATTGTTGCCCCGGATACTATTATCCACTGTGAGGGAGAACCAATCAAACGAGAGGTAAGTGTGATTCCATCATACCTTTACAATTGCTCCATTTTAACGTCAGCGCCGCGTCACGATGCCGTATGTTGACGGTGTCAGGATGAGGAGGAGAGTCTGAATGACATCGGCTATGATGACATCGGGGGTTGTCGTAAACAGCTGGCTCAGATTAAAGAGATGGTGGAGCTGCCGCTCAGACACCCCGGCCTCTTCAAAGCCATCGGAGTGAAGGCAAGAATCACTACACACATCTAACAAAATATCTGCCCACACACAAACACCAACTCACTGTCGTTCCTCAGCCTCCGAGGGGGATTCTGCTGTACGGCCCACCCGGCACGGGAAAGACGCTGGTCGCTCGTGCTGTGGCCAATGAGACGGGAGCTTTCTTCTTTCTCATCAATGGTACAAACACACACCTGAAAATCACCGTCTGGAACCGTGAACGATAAAAGACACTTGACATTTAATAATATTATCAATTTGACTGCACTGACACGTTTGTCAGTTATTGAACTAAACTGAATCAACACTGAATTGGCTTGAGCTGAATAATGGCATTTGTCTCATATTTTATTGTTTGTTATTTACTGTGTAACTGCTTTGAAGCGATATGTGTTGTATACAGTACTGTGTAAATATGCATACATAGTTCAGTCATGAAACTCTAGATGGTGCGGGCTGATATGTTCTTAACTCAATCTGCTTGCAATCACATCATTCTCTATAAGGCACAGCTAATTGGTTCCCATTGTATTAGCAGCCAATGAGCTCGCTGCTCAACCTTCAACTACTTGGTCAGCATCGGCTATAGGAGTTGCAGCATGCTTTCAGAAACCCTCCACCTTCCCCAGCTCCACCTGTATAGATGTGCTATGGGTCGTTCATGTACTCTATATTGTGCAATCTTGCATGTTTTGCTCACAACAGGGTGTCATGTATTGACAGTAGTGAGCCCCCCCCCCCCCCCCCCCCCCCCCCGTTACTCATTATCATCAGCATGAATGAGCTGGCCAATCAGATAAAAGAAGGCGGGGCTTACTGTTAACAGAAAATGAGTTTGAATTCCAATGCGAAGTAGTGAAAGAGTACGTCTCGTCACTTGCGTGTAAGTAGCTAAACATTTAAAGGTACAATAGGGCATTTTCAGAGAGCCGAGCTAGCTTTCAAATCATAAGACCCCGCCCTCCCTTCAGAGCGTCTCAAAGCCACGCCTCTTCCCAAACGCTCTGCAAAGCGTCACAAGAGATGGCGTTAAACTACCTCATGTCTCAAAGTACATAACACTACAATAACAATGAACAGCTTGTACCTGACTGCTGCAGATTCATTTCGGTGTTGATACGGTTGACATGGAAATGCATGATTCCAAGTCTGACTGAAGAGCTCTTGTTAAAACATCACAGGATGCCATCTCTTACGGTAGTTATGGCGTGAACGCAGCATAAGCACATTGTTTTGATTCGGTAGGAACTGTAAAAGGTGGCTGCTGTTTGTTTGCGGTGCTCCGTGACTGACGTCTGTCTACATAAACTCTACATAGCATGAAACGCTCTGATGATGTTGAACAGGGTGCAAGAGGCTATGTAAAAACATACGCTGACAGGCAGCTAGGACATCGTATTATTACATTCGGGCCGAATATAATGAACATTTTATGCCTTCCACGGACGATATATATTTATATAAATACATTTAGACCATTTAACATAGTGATTGCTATTAGGATATGAGGAGACTTTCAACCAGTATGACGAAAAAAGTGTTTCTGTAGAGAATCACCTATTGCACCTTTAATATTTGACAACGTTTTATGATTGAAATGTGATGCAAACTACTTTTTAATCAAATTTTAATCGAAAACATGCTATTATTTGATTGATATATGATTAATGTAATTCATAACTGAAGTGACAAGACAAGAAATGTTTTGCTTTTTTGACATATTAGACATACAAATAAGAGTGAACATATATCCAGGGCTGGGTGGGTCACTTTTAAAATGTATTTCACTACAGATTACAAAATACATGCTTTAAAAAGTAATTTGTAACATATTTCGTTACATTACTCAAGTTTAGTAACTTCATCTAAATACTTTAGAGTACTTTGGAATACTGATAAGAGTGGAACAAATACAAAAAAGGTCATTGCAAGTTTTTATCTCACAATTCTGACTTTTTCCCTCAGAATTGTGTGATATAAAGTTGCAATTGTGAGTTATAAAGTCAAAATTATGAGATATAAACTGACAATATTGAGAAAAGTCAGAATTATGAGATATAAACTGACAATATTGAGAAAAGTCAGAATTATGAGATATAAACTCACAATATTGAGAAAAGTCAGAATTATGAGATATAAACTCACAATATTGAGAAAAGTCAGAATTATGAGATATAAACTCACAATATTGAGAAAAGTCAGAATTATGAGATATAAACTCACATAAATTCACAATTGCAAGAAGTTCATATCTCCCAGTTCTGACTTTATAACTTGCAATTGTGAGTATAAATCTCACAATTCTGAGACAAAGAAGTCAGAATTGTGAAACACAAACGCACAATTGTGGGGGAAAAAACAAATTGTGAGAAAAAGTTGCAGTGAGTGAATTATAAAATGACTCACAAAACATGAAAACAGTGGAAAACATGAAACTGAACTCGTCTTTTTCAGACGGTCAGAGTCAGAGAATCACCAATCGCTGTTTAAATGACATTAAAACTCAAAGTAATCACTTTGGTAATCTAAAACACTTTTCAGATGGAACTGGAATCTGATTACCACCCATTTAAAATGAAATTGTCGTGACTCAAATTTTGTATTTTAAATACGTGACTAAGTTACTTGTATTTCGTTACTCCTCAACCCTGTATATATATTTATATTGTTTGCAAATAGTTTAAATTGTTTACTTATAGCTACAATAGTCCCCCCAATATTCAAAACATGGTTATGGCCTTTATGCTTTTTCGGTGATGCATTTCCTGTGCTTTATGTTGTTGCTTCGGTATCTCAGGTCCTGAAATCATGAGCAAACTGGCGGGGGAGTCCGAGAGCAACCTGAGAAAAGCTTTCGAGGAGGCCGAAAAAAATGCCCCTGCTATAATCTTCATCGACGAGCTGGATGCAATCGCTCCGAAACGAGAGAAGGTAAGGAGAAGAGGTAAAGAAGCAGGTATGTTAAGCAACTGCGTACAGTCTGATGTTCGTCATTGGTTTGATGGTTATGTCACGTTTGTAGACACACGGTGAGGTTGAGCGGAGGATCGTCTCTCAGCTGCTCACCCTGATGGACGGCCTGAAACAACGCGTTCATGTTGTGGTCATGGCAGCCACAAACAGACCCAACAGTGTGGATCCCGCTCTTCGGCGCTTTGGTGTGAACATACGCATACGTGTACATATAAGGGACATTTATCAGTGCATCAACAAATGAATGGCCCAAAATCAGTTGTAAGTGTTGCATCGGCTCCTTTGTGCAGGTCGTTTTGATCGAGAGATTGACATCGGCATCCCTGATTCCACCGGCCGGCTGGAGATTTTACAGATTCACACCAAGAACATGAAACTATCAGAAGATGTGGACCTGGAGCAGGTGAGAATAAGAGACTGAAGGAATGTCTGATTCATGTTAGATATTTCATAACTGTGTTTCTGTTCATGGTAGATCGCCACTGAAACACATGGGCATGTGGGAGCAGATATGGCCGCTCTGTGTTCGGAGGCAGCGCTGCAGGCCATCCGCAAAAAGATGACCTTAATCGACTTGGAGGACGACAGCATCGACGCAGACCTTCTCAACTCACTGGCCGTCACCATGGATGACTTCAAGGTCAACATTCTCACTTAGACACAATATTCTGTACCAGAGGACAAATCTATTACCAAGACGACGTTCTTTTATTGATCCAGAAATAATGGAGAGGTTGATGTTGTATTCAAGTATCAAGTTTGTATCAGTTATTTCTGTGAGGGAGAAATTACGAATTTAGGAAAAATGAAGCTGTGAGGGATAGATGAATCAAAGCTATGGAATAAAATTGCCACTTTTTATCTCACAACTGCGTGATTTAAACCGAAACTCACAATTTCGACTTATAAAATCAGAGATATAGGCTACGTTTAGACTGCAGGTAAATGTGACCCAAATCAGATTTGCTTTTCTCATGACAACAAACCACAGTTTCTGTTCTTTTCAATTGCGATTTGTGACACTGCAGTCCTAATTCTGACACAGGTCAGATGTTTTGCAATGCGACCTCGGTCTGAACAGTCATATCGGAATTCATGTGACTTTTACGTCACTCTAGAGCAACATTCGCAACAATTCTGAGCTCATGGGAGTCACAAGATTTTACATAACCACAGTGATGTGTCAGAACTTCCTCTGTAAGTACTACAGAGACTCCATAATACAGGCAAAACATGAGGGCTTGTACTATAAATGATTAAAAACTTTGCTTTTTCCGCTTTTTTTTAATATTGTCTGCACTTAAATATGCTTCGATCACATTATAAATAAACGTGTAATCACTTCATTTAACGTCCTCCATGTTTTCTTCCATCTGACAGCGTGCTGCATGACACTTTGGTGCAGGATCATGATCTGTTCGCACTGGAATCTGATATTGGCCACATTTAAAACAACCATGCGAACAGCTTACAAACAAAATCTGAGCAATAAATTAAGCTCCAAGGCTTGCAGAGTGAACGTACAGCCTTAAACTCGCAATTCGGCCCTTTTTTCTCCTAATTGCAAGATATAAACTTACAATTGCAAGAATAAAAGTCAGAATTGCGAGATATAAACACATTTATGAGGGGAAAAAGTCAGAATTGCACATTTAAATCCCACAATTCTGACTATATATGACTCGAGCAATTGTAAGGGGAAAAAGGCGAGATGTGAACTCGCAATCGCAAGAAAAAAAATTCAGAATTGTGAGATAAAAAGTTGCAATTACCATTTTTATTGTCTATTCTGTGGCAGAAACCAGCTTCATATGAAGTCACTTGAGGGACGTGGTGATGGGGAAAAAAAGAAATAGATGGGAGGAAAAATTGTTTTTCAATGCTTTTTGTGAGCGAACAAAAAGTTTCCGTGAGGGGGGAAAGCAATACTTTTGCAAGTGAAAGCAAAAGCATTGAATCATTTTCCTCCCATCTCTTGTATTCAATTGTCCCGTCAATTTAGGAGCTCCATAAATGCACCGCAAAAGTCTTCATTCGCTTTCTACCAAAAGCAATTGATGTGTTAAACAGATCCGTTTCTTTCCTATGGTGTTTTTCATCTCTTCCAGTGGGCTCTAAGTCAGAGTAACCCGTCGGCCCTGAGGGAGACTTTAGTGGAGGTTCCTCAGGTGAACTGGGAGGACATCGGAGGACTTGAGGAGGTGAAGCGGGAGTTACAGGAGCTTGTGCAGGTAAACCACAAACACACATACAAACACGTATGAAGTGGCCTTCAGTTTCTCCTGCTCAATTTCTCTCTTTCTCTCTGGTAAGTATCCTGTGGAGTATCCTGATAAATTTCTGAAGTTCGGCATGACTCCGTCTCGAGGCGTTCTCTTCTATGGTCCACCTGGTTGTGGCAAAACCCTACTAGCTAAAGCCATTGCCAACGAGTGCCAGGCCAACTTTGTGTCCATTAAAGGTATGTGAGAAAAGAGTGAGAAGGCATAGGCTGGGTGTGTGTATATCCGTGTGTGTAATCCGCTCCATGTGTAATTGACTGCAGGCCCAGAGCTGCTCACCATGTGGTTTGGTGAATCAGAGGCAAACGTCAGAGATGTGTTTGATAAGGTGAACAAACTGCTGTCAAACATCCTTCATGCGTCTTCAATTGCGATTCTTCAAGAGAAGAATTGACTGCACTCACTTTTGTTCAAAAGTTTGGGCTCAGTAAGAATCTGCATGCTTTTGAAAGAAGTCTTACGTTCACCCCGTCGGCGTTAATTTGATCAAAAACACGGTCAGAAATGGTAATATTGTGAAATCTGACTTAAAATAAGTGCGAATATACAGTAAAGTGTACTACATTCCGGTGATCAAAGTCTTGAGTGTCACATGATCCTTCAGAAATCGTTCTGATATGCTGATTTGAGGCTCTTTTGGACTGTTTTCTTCTGTTGTGGAGGGGGTGTTTGTATGTGTTTTGTTCAGGAAGAATACCGGATTGGTTCCTGCAGTCAGCTGACCCTGGATGTTTATAAAAGCCTCCTTCGTCATTTCCTTTCCTTGCCTGACTTTGCCTAGTTAGTAAGACTGTTGCGAGTGTTTATTCTTGGGTGTTTGATTGAGAGGGGAGTTTGTTTGTTTCCTGTGAACCGCCGTATTTGTGATATTGACTACAGCCTGTTTACCGACCTTGATTTCAGATTATTATTTTTTTCATCATTTTAGCAGATGCTTTTATCCAAAGCGACTTACAAGGGGAGTAATTAGGGGTTAGGTGTCTTGCTCAAGGACACTTTAGTCATGGTATTGAAGGTGGAGAGAGTGCTGTTCATTCACAATCCCCACCTTCAATTCCTGCCGGCATGAGAATCGAACCAACAACCTTCAGATTACAAGCCCGACTCCCTCACCACTAGGCCATGACTACCGATTACCCTGTACAGATTTGTTAGCTCTTATACTTGTATATAGTAATTTTAGGGTGCATGCGTTCACACTTGTAGTTCGGTTCGTTTGGTCCGGACCAAAAACAAAAACACAACATATAGTCCTGGTCCTCTTAGCGTTCACACTGGCATTTTTAACAGCGAACCTAAAGTTACCGAACCAAAGGCATGGGGATACGGTCACGACCTGATTGGTCGGCTTTTATGACGTGTATTTCACGACGGCGCTCGCTTACCGAACACTCAAAACAACGCTGTGTTCTGGATTAAACTCCATCATTTTATGCTTTATTTTGACCAGCTGAGAATCACGAAGAGCTCATCAAATGTTCAAAACATTCAGAACAGCAGCAGGATTTCCTCCGTTGTTTGCAGAAACAGAAACTTCACCTCCTCGTTGTTCCACGTTTGCCCTCGACTCATTTTGGATACTCCGATCTTCCCGCGTTGTCGAATCAGTGACTCGTAGCGTCGTATCTTGTGACATCACGTCCTGTTTTTGGTTCGTTTACGTGTCTTTGGTCCGTGTCGCGTTCATAAATCAATCGAACCGCACCAGAGTTCGTTCGGAAGCGGACCGAGACCCGTCTTTTTAGCGGTCTCGGTCCGCACCAGCGTTCACATGTGTTCAAACGAACCGCACTAACTGAGCGATCGCACCAGGGTTCGTTTTAATCGAATCAAACACGACAAGTGTGAACGCACCCTTAGAGGTTTTTTTTTCCCGTTTAAACTTTATTGCCTGTTTTTGGATTAGGGATTTAGGGAAGTAATTGTACTTTCCTCTTCTTTTATTTTGTGGAATATTATTATTATACACAAATATTATTATATGTGGTTTATAAAAATGAGCTATTTTGGCTCCTGAAGCTAAATTCCCAATTGGATTTTAAATCTGTTATTTCCAATACATATTTTCCATAAAAAAAAACCTTATTGTTTTGCTTTTTTTCATGTTACATCCTTTGACCTAGACGGGGTATAACATGAAATTGGGGGCTATCCTATATTTTCCTCAGACAAAATTTCAAAATTCTCATTTTTCATCAGTAAAACGGATCGATTTAAGCATCAACGTATTGTTCGTACACTGGGAGGAAGTGTCGGTCGCGTGATGACGTCAAAGTTTGAATTGGACAAATGTACGATTGCACCCACACATGAACAATTTGATAAGGCGATTGATTGCAGAATTCTTCGATATATGCACTAGATTGAGGAGATGTTGTGCACCGAGCTTGTAAAGCAAAGGATCTTACCGGAAGAGGGTGTTGCTTCTAACCTAAAACTATCTGAAGGTTTGGGTTCTCCGAAGGCGAAACTCAAATCTGACGAAGTCGTTTCGTCAAGAAACATTTCTGATTGTTATAACAGCTGAAAAGGGTCGTGTTGTTTAATGAAGTCTGGAAAGTGTGGGATTTCCAGGATTCCTTGATGAATAGAAAGTTCAAAACAACAGCATTTCTTTGAAATCCTTTGTAACATTATAAATGTCCCTTTTGGTCAATTTAAAGTGTTAGCTCACCCAAAAAGGACATTTCTGTCAGTAATTACTCTCATGTCGTTCCACACCCAGAAGACTTTTTTTCATCGTCGGAACATTAAGATATTGTTTATGAAATCCGAGAGGTATATAACTCGTCCATAGAAGTCCAGAAAGGCATGGTTAAAACGGTTCTTTTGACTGCAGTGGTTCAACCTTAATGTTATCAAGAATACTTTTTGTGCGCAAAAACAAAACACAAAAAGATACCTTCTGTTACGAAGTCACTGAGACACGAGGCGTGCGGATCCATCTGCCAAGTCTTTTATTCACAATCGAAGGCACACACATATAATATGGACCAGACAAAGAGCCAAATATCCAGGCTAGAGTCCAGGCGAGGGGCAAACAGTATCCAGAGGGGTAATCCGAGGCAAGTTAGAGTCCAGGGCAGGCAGAGAACACACCGAACACGAGAAACCAGGCAGGGATCAAGACAAAACAAGACTAGACTACGACTTCTCGTAAGATAATGGCTCCGTAAAGTTGCTACACAGTAAAATCCCCAGAGTTAAATCAACTCTGCTCAGAGAACATTTGGTCCCTCTCTAAATAGTGTTAAAGTCACACTGAACTAGTGTTAAAGTAACACTCTTCAGAGATTGAATGTCTTTTATCTTCAGTCGATTTCATCGAAGACTGTGGCCGAAGTCAGTTGTAGTTTCTCTATTCTTTAGTGATTCTGCTTGTTAACAGCAGGTGTTCATCAATAATATTCAATCATCGTTTAATGAATTGCTTAATTATCTCATTAACTTTAACTCTGCTTCAGTGTGACTTTAACACTATTTAGAGCGGGACCAAGTGTTATCTGAACAGAGTTGATTTAACTTTGGGGTTTTTACTGTGGGAGTGATAAACGCAAACAATCCTCAGCGAGTTTGTAAGTCAGTGTTTTATAGTCCTTGTGAATTGACTACAGGTGTGATTAATAATTAGAGCAATGAGGCCTGGGAAATATAGTTCGGAGTAATATGTAACCGTGTGCGCTGAAATGGTGAACGGCTGACCTCTGGTGGTGAGTGAACGGCAACAACAGGCACAGGATACGTAACACCTTCCATGTTTACGTCCGTACGCCGCCTCAGTATTGGCCAAATTTGATCACGTGATCAGCACGACCCGGTCAATAATGAGTCGGCGTTCTGAAGCAGAACCTGGAAGAGCTGGACAACGAATGGGAATCACAGAAACAGTCGTTATTTTTGTTTCGTTTTTGAGCACAAAAAGTATTTTCGTCTCTTCATAACATTAAGGTTGACTGCGTCGACTGTTTTAACGATGTCTTTAGTACCTTTCTGGACCTTGAAAGTGATGGTTAAATTGCTGGACGAATCATATACCTCTCGGATTTCATCAAAAATATCTTAATTTGTGTCCTGAAGATGAACGAAGGTCTTATAGGTGTGAAACGACATTAGGCTGAACTTTTGGGCGAACTAAATCTTTAATGTGTTGTTGATTTCTTTCTTTCAAAAAAAAAAAAAAATTGACCCCAAACTTTTGAATGGTAGAGCATATAATCTACAATGTCATGTTAATACAATACAAAACAATCTCACCACAACTGTGAGGTTTTGAGTGGTACTGAGACACATCATTCTTTACATTATAACTGCAATGTGGCCAAATGCGTTTTAAACCTGTTCACTCAAAATGTGGTTTAAAAGTTTTAAAGTGTTGAAATGTCAAAACTGTGTTGTCATGGTAACAGGCACGGCAGGCGGCCCCGTGCATCCTGTTCTTTGACGAGCTGGACTCTATTGCAAAATCACGAGGGGGCGGAGCTGGAGATGCAGGAGGCGCGGCTGACAGAGTCATCAACCAGATCTTGACGGAAATGGATGGGATGAGCGACAAAAAGAACGTCTTTATCATTGGCGCCACCAACAGGTAAAAAAAAGAACTTGTTTGTGCTTGTGCAGTGGATACAGTGAGGAAGGGGTTCTAAACCTGTCTGCGGGGCTGGGTGGGTTACTTTTAAAATGTATTTCACTTACAAATTACAAAATACATGCTTTAAAAAGTCATTTGTAACGTATTTCGTTACATTACTCAAGTTTAGTAACTTCATCTAAATACTTTAGAATACTTTAGAATACTAATAAGTGTGGAACAAACACAAAAAAGGTCATTGTGAGTTTTTATCTCACAATTCTGACTTTTTCCCTCAGAATTGTGTGATATAAAGTTGCAATTGTGAGTTATAAAGTCAGAATTATGAGATATAAACTCACAATATTGAGAAAAGTCAGAATTATGAGATATAAACTCACAATATTGAGAAAAGTCAGAATTATGAGATATAAACTCACATACTAAATTCACAATTGCAAGAAAAAAAGTCAGTATTGCAAGTTTATATCTCCCAATTCTGACTTTATAACTTGCAATTGTGAGTTTAAATCTCGCAATTGTGAGAAAAAGAAGTCAGAATTGTGAAATGCAAACTCACAATTGTGAAGGAAAAAAAACAAATTGTGAGAAAAAGTTGCAGTGACGAGTGAATCATAAAATGACTCACAAACAACTGAAAACATGAAACTTAACTCTTTTTCAGACGGTCAGAGTCAGAGAATCACCAATCGCTGTTTAAATGACATTAAAACTCAAAGTAATCACTTTGGTAATCTAAAACACTTTTCAGATGGAACTGTAATCTGATTACCACCCATTTAAAATGAAACACAGTCACTCAAATTTTGTATTTTAAATACGTGACTAAGTTACTTGTATTTCGTTACTCCCCAACCCTGCCTGTCTGTCGCTCTTAGGCCTGATATCATAGATCCTGCGATCCTCAGACCAGGTCGCTTGGATCAGCTGATTTACATCCCTCTCCCCGACATGGCCTCCCGCTCTGCCATCCTACGCGCCAACCTCCGCAAGTCCCCAGTCGCTAAGGTCATTCACACACACGTACTGTACAGCCATCTCCACACAGATCCACCTCTCACTGTGTGTGTCTGCGTGTGCTCCTCAGGACGTAGATCTGGCGTATCTGTCCCGGATAACAGAGGGTTTCTCAGGCGCAGACCTGACTGAGATCTGTCAGAGGGCCTGTAAGCTCGCTATCAGAGAAGCCATAGAGGCCGAGATCCGCGCTGAGAGGCAGCGGCAAGCCAGGAAAGACACTGCTATGGTTAGTGCGTAAGTGTATGAGAAAGCCACTGCTTTGTGGCTTCCAGCCAACAAATTTATTTCGAGAGCGGTAAAGTCCTGGTTTCGTAGCTAGACTTGGGACTGGCCACCAACAAAGCAAAACTACATGAAAAACACACACGGATAAAGAGGAACACACACAATGAATATGGCGACTGTAGAAATGGAAATGTTTTGTTAGTTAAAAGATTTTTTGACTGACAGGACCAGTAGGAAAAGTACCGTTTTTGCGAGTGATTTAAGCTGAAGAAGTAAAATTGATGTCAGATTTTATTACGAATTTTAAATATTTTATTAAAACAATGTTGGCAGTTTACGAACAATTTTTTTAAGTTTTTAGAAACTTATAATACCGTTGCATAAAAAAACAGATAAACTAGTCAACCTCACTAATTATTTTTTTAATTCATTTTTTTATTATTAAAAAAGTATACTTCCATAATGTTCTTAAAGTGCTCTATTTTCGCGCACTAGTTAGATAGTTTGTTAAAAGCACATTTTTAGGTGTCTCAAAATAGCACAATTGAGTAAAATCATGTTTATAAGATTATCTTAAGAAGCACTAAAGAAGAATTAAAAGTAAAAAATTAATGTTTAGCACAAAATTAGTGAAAATAGAGTAATTATACACAAGACCCCTCCGCTTTAATGTGTCTTATATTGTGATTTTTACTGTTTAAAGCAGTAGTCGGCAACTTTTTTGTCATGAAGTGTCATTTTTAAGTTTATGAGTGAATCACATGTATAAATACATAATTTGCATATTCATAATGGCTAACATACACTGTAAACCCAAAGACTATAATTAACTTATAATGGACCGCAACTTTTACTCAAAATGTGCCAAAAAGTTTAACTAACTATTATTTTTGAGTTCATACAACATCTATCACAACTCTGCTGAAGTTTAGAGTTCAGGGAACTTGAAAAAATCGATTCAACCATCATCAAATATTTTTATGTCAAACATACGCCCTCTAGTGGTGGTTTCTTTTTACCAAAACGTGACGTCATCGCTGAAAGAGCACTCTGACGCTCCACACAGATACCCAGACGTTTGCAGAGCAGTTGGATTCCACAATTCAAGTCCAAATACATGCATTTTTAAGTCGATAGCTACAAAAATATGCAAGTATTCAGCCGTTTATAATAATGTTGGTGTCCCAACATCATCATCCGCCCCACAGTTATACTTAAAACTTTTGAGTTGAACTTTGAACAAAAAACTAATATAGTTTGATTTAAATTAATGTTTCTTTGTAATTTACTTTTATTAAAAAAAAAACTAGCTATGCTTACTGATGATATTTAAGTTTGGAAACTTAAAAAAATAGAGTTGCCTCAAATTTTGTGAGTTTGTAGAACCTATCCAGGTTTACACTGTAGAAATAGTGCAATTTTTCATAAAATTTGCTTTCAAAATCCTTCAGTTTGTTTTCAGGTTTAAATATAGATTTTGAAAAACAGATTTCCAATGGAACTATTTATATCTGGTAATTTAGATTCAGCTTCATTTTATTTATAATCAGCCAATTTCAAGAGAGAGCGGCATCGGCGCTGTTAAAATCGTTTAGTTTCAATACTTTTAATGAAGATGACGGTGTTGAGCTTCAGGATGTGACGCGGAATTTACAGTTTCATTTACGTCACGTTCTCGCATGTTTAGTTTTGACCATTTTAGGACCAGATGCATTTTGTCCAGTTTCAGGTGCGAAAAAATTCCCTCTCTTTCGGTCGATTCACGATTGATCAGAAAAAACACACAAAGTGACCATGTGTTCATCTGAAAGAAGATAGTCATATACACCTAGGATGGGATAATTTTCATTTTTGAGTGAAATAACCCTTTAATAAAACAAGCTGTGTAACTATGAGTAAGGATTACTACCTCAAAATGTGCACTTTATCTCTCGCTTTTTGCTCACGTAGTGCCATAGGTTGCCGACCCCTGGTTTAGAGTGTGATATACTCTATTATATATTATATATATATATATTATACTTTCATGACTGTTTCCAGGATGATGACTATGACCCAGTGCCTGAGATCAGGAAGGATCATTTTGAGGAAGCCATGAGATTTGCACGTCGGTCTGTTAGTGATAATGACATACGGAAGTATGAGATGTTTGCTCAGACTCTTCAGCAGAGCCGTGGATTCGGGAACTTCAGGTGCTCGATCAAACAAACAAATAAATCAAAGGTACCTCATCATGCCACGTCATACTTCAATCTCTTTCGTTCTTTGACTCTTCGGCAGGTTTCCTACAGCAGCTCAGTCAGGTGGAGGTCAGGGGTCAGGCCAAGGCTCCGGAGGTCAATTCAGAAATGATGGAGATGATGATCTCTATCAGTGATCAAGGTCAATTATCCTCGACCAGCCTGACACCTGGTGTGTGCAACATGGAGAGAAGAGATGAAACTACTGGAATCTGCACATTATGATTTTTAATAGTGAAAAACAACCATATCTGTATGTTTTTTTTCCCACTCTGAAAGGGATTATAATAAATAAGATATATATATATATATATATATATATATATATATATATATATATATATATATATATATATATATATAGATGGATATATATATATTTATATTATAGATAGATAGATAGATAGATAGGTAAGAGATGATCATTTTTTTTTAGTTCTGTAAGAAACAAATGTCAGAAATATTAACTTTAATACCTATTATTCACATTAAATTTTAAAGTGAAGTTGTTAAATACATGTGTTGATGTGAATGTGTGTCTGAGAGTAATAAAGACGATTTGATTGAACCCCTCTGGCTGTAAAAAAACCTTTCTAATTCAGGGGTGTCCAATTCTGGAGATCTGCTTACCTGTAGAGTTCAGATCCAACCCTGTCCCAGATCCAACACCTAATGATCAAGTGCTTCAATTAGATCTTTGATCAGGGTCTTAAATATCACCATAATGTACTTTTCAAAACAAGACAGAAAACTCAACTTTGTTTAAACATTCAGTTAATTTCAGTTAAGTTAAGAAAGAAAGAAATAAAGTCCCTTACGAAAACCAAACATGGTTTTACTTTGAATTAAAAACTAAAAAAATCAACATGTTTCCTTTAGTTATTCCATGATAACCACAAATTAACCATGATTTTGCTACAAAAACATATTTTAACTATGTTTTTTTTTTTTTTTTTTTTTTTTTTTGTGGTTATACAAATGGTAATCAAAGCGCCAAAAAACAAAACGGTTAATTTTCGTAAGGGATTATAGCTGCCTAAAATTTTCACCAAATAAGCCAAATATTCTTCTCGTTTAACTAAACCTGATCTTTTATGAATCATAAATCCACGAATGAAACACGTTAAATGAGAAGCAGGTGAGATGACTGACCGTTAATTTTTGAATTTCTGAGGCGGGCTTCCTGTCACTTCTCCAACTGAAGCATTAAACGTTAGCTCGTCAAGTAAACAATTAAGATATCAATTTTATTAATATACCTTTGTGTATGGAACATAACGAGTGTGAGTGTATAAGCCAATCTCAATTATGTAATTAAATAGATGTCCTGACTAACACTAATGTCAACGGTCTCTCAGTGACGTGTTGCATTTTATTAATGAAGGAGGCAGAAAATTGTATATTATGTTCATACTGAAATCTAACGTAAATCAACAACATCAGCGAATGATTTTGTGGATTTTAAGTGGATTTTTGACAGTCTTTAGGGAGATCTCGAAGCGGAACGGAAATATTAGTGTCGAGGGAGTGTATTACTCGTTGCGCGTGTTTACTTCCTGCGCAGACCGGAAACTTCAGATGGTTTGTGGAGGTGACCGACTGCCAGTGTGCAGACTCGACTTGCTTTCTGCATTATAAGCGGAGTTGTTATCCTCAGTATAAAGTGTTTTTGCTGTCAGTGGTGAAATACTGCGCTCAGAATGGGGTCTCATCTCGTGCGGAGTTATGTCACGGAAAAAGACGCGACGCCTGACCCGCGGAAGCCGTCTGCATATGACCCGAACCTGGGCTTCGCGGAGCGGAAGGAGAGAGGTGACAAAAACCACTCAAATACACTCCAGAAGCGCGTTTCGGACAATATCCGTCCCCGTCAAACTTCATCAAGTCTCTAAATATGAACAGAGAGTGATTGACTTTGATCCAGAGGCTCCTGCCAAAATGTGTCTTTATTGATGAGTTATGAGTTTTTGTTGAGTTGGTGTCATTATTACTCAAATTCACGTTCCTCAAAACACAATATCTTTAACACAGTTTTAATAATCTAATCACTGATTTTTGAGATTAGGGACAAAGGATGTCCCACACACAAAAGCTGTATTTATGAAAAAATAAGTAAATTCTTCAAAATAAAAATACTTAGTGTTACATCTAAAGGAAATTGCTTTTATTTTTAAATCTCTTTTTTTTTTTAGTATTATTTAAATACATGTAATCTAGCCTGTCCTCAGCATAGGTCACAATGTAAAATCGCCAACGTGTTTAAAAAGGCAAGAAATTAAAAAATATATACATTTAATTTGAAAGGCAGAGAGCTGTAATATATCAAATAAAAAGTAACTCTTGAACTATATTTTCCATAAAAAATTGCTATCAGAGTTCTCACTTTGCGTCAACTCTGTCAGGATTTTTTTTATAATTCTGAATAAATTAGGCAATGTTATGGTCAACTTTAACTCTGAGGAGCTCTTACTATTTCCTGCTCACTGTGGATGTTGCAGTAGAACACAGTCCTGGAAGTTTAATTTTTTTTTAAATATTTTATACAAACAATGTTGGAAGTGTCTGCGGTCACAGCTTTAAAATCTCAACTCCGTCATCCTGGCGTTATAGTTTCTGTAAATAGTTGTGGGATAAATCTGGGCATTTTTGATATGTTTATCAATGTTTCTCAGCTACAAATTTGGCCCCAGTTCGACTTTTGCCAGCACCGTCAGTGTTTGTCAACTACATCAGTATTTGTCCACTCCGTCAGTGTTTGTTCACTCTGTCAGTGTTTGTCCACTCTGTCAGTGTTTGTCAACTACATCAGTATTTATCCACTCCGTCAGTGTTTGTCCACTCCGTCAGTGTTTATCCACTCCGTCAGTGTTTATCCACTCCGTCAGTGTTTGTCCACTCCGTCAGTTTTTGTCCACTCCATCAGTGTTTGTCCACTCCTTCAGTATTTATCCACTCCGTCAGTGTTTGTCCACTCCGTCAGTGTTTATCCACTCCGTCAGTGTTTGTCCACTCCGTCAGTGTTTGTTCACTCTGTCAGTGTTTGTCCACTCCGTCAGTATTTATCCACTCCGTCAGTGTTTGTCCACTCCTTCAGTGTTTGTCCACTCTGTCAGTGTTTGTCAACTACATCGGTATTTGTCCACTCCGTCAGTGTTTGTCCACTCTGTCAGTTTTTGTCCTCTCCTTCAGTATTTGTCCACTACATCGGAATTTGTCCACTCCGTCGGTGTTTGTCCACTCCGTCGGTGTTTGTCCACTCTGTCGGTGTTTGTCAACTTCATCGGTATTTGTCCACTCCGTCAGTGTTTGTCCACTCCGTCGGTGTTTGTCAACTACATCGGTATTTGTACACTCCATCAGTGTTTGTCCACTCTGTCAGTGCTTGTCCACTCCGTCAGTGTTTGTCCACTACATCGGAATTTGTCCACTCCGTCGGTGTTTGTCCACTCCGTCGGTGTTTGTCCACTCTGTCGGTGTTTGTCAACTTCATCGGTATTTGTCCACTCCGTCAGTGTTTGTCCACTCCGTCGGTGTTTGTCAACTACATCGGTATTTGTACACTCTGTCAGTGTTTGTCCACTCTGTCAGTGTTTGTCAACTACATTGGTATTTGTCCACTCCGTCAGTGTTTGTCCACTCTGTCAGTTTTTGTCCTCTCCTTCAGTATTTGTCCACTCCGTCAGTGTTTGTCCACTCCGTCAGTTTTTGTCCTCTCCTTCAGTATTTGTCCACTCCGTCAGTGTTTGTCCACTCTGTCAGTGTTTGTCCTCTCCTTCAGTATTTGTCCACTCCGTCAGTGTTTGTCCACTCCGTCAGTTTTTGTCCTCTCCTTCAGTATTTGTCCACTCCGTCAGTTTTTGTCCTCTCCTTCAGTATTTGTACACTCTGTCAGTGTTTGTCCACTCCCAGTTTTTGTCCTCTCCTTCAGTATTTGTCCACTCCGCCAGGGTTTGTCCACTCCGTCAGTGTTGGTTTTTGTTAATTTTGAAATGAATATCTTATTCTTTTTCAGTTTGTTGTTAAAATACCAAAACATGAACTGAACTACATGATATCATGTCAGATTTACCTAAGAACGTTGGTTATATATGTTTAATGTTAAAAGGGAGGTAGAGAATGAAAGAATTTGTTCATAATAACCCTAACCCAAAGAAAAATAAATTAGATAATAATTTTTTTTCACTTCGCTCCCATACTGAACACCTTTATTACACAACTGAAGACCTAACACTGTTGTTGGATGGATCAAAGTAAAATATCATGCTTTGTAATGCGTCTGACGGAGCTGACACAAATTACGTTCTGAAGTTCCGAAATAATAATATATTATTAAGTAATAAAAACTAACTTCTAAAACATATTTTGCCACTTTTCTCAAGAATCAGTGTAATGTGAAGCATTTTTGTCAGTCATACATAGAAATGGGTAAAATTTCTGTACTCAAAAAGGATTTTTTTTTATCCAAAGTGACTTGCAAAAGAGGAGAACAATAGAATCACCATAAATATCCATTCCGAAAACAATAGAAGTTATTCAGATAAATGATATGAACATTGTTAAAGAATGGCTAGCCATGGAACAAGCAATATCCATTTAAAATGGATCCGATTAAAACAAATTGATTTTATTCATGATCACATTTAGTTTTAGTACTATTACAGAAATCTTAATTTCAATCATGCTTGACTGACAAATAAGCTTTATTAGTTTGTGTTAAAACTGTATAATCCAAATTTATATGCAATTCAAATACATAAATCTGAAATATTCTTCTAAATTTATGAAGGGTTTCAAACTTTTTCCCCCTTTGACTCCAGGTAACTCTGATCTGTCACATCTTGTTCATTCCTCCCGTCATGTAATGAAATCAACGGAGCATAACTGTTTGCGTTGTGTTCCTCTCAGTAATGGTGGCGTCGCAGGAGCAGATGAACCTGGCGATGCTGCCGGTGGAGCAGCGCGATTACTGCGCTCACTACCTGCTCAAACTCATGAAGTGCAAGAGAGACAACTTCCCCAACTTCTTGGCCTGCAAACATGAGAGACATGACTGGGACTACTGTGAACATCAGGAGTAAGACCCGCTCTGACACATTCAGACAAATCCAGTCATCTAATCGTCCTATTATAGATGCAGACGGTCCATTAAGACTGTGTTTTAGGGTGCATGCGTTCCACTTGTAGTTCGGCTCGTTTGGTCCGGACCAAAAATCAAAAACACAACATATAGTCCTGGTCCTCTTAGCGTTCACACTGGCATTTTTAACAGTGAACCTAAAGTTACCGAACCAAAGGCGTAGGGATACGGTCACGACCTGATTGGTCGGCTTTTATGACGTATATTTGGCGACGGAGCCGCTTACCGAACATTCAAAACAACGTTGTGTTCTGGATTAAACGCCATCATTTTATGCTTTATTTTGACCAGCTGAGAACTCACGAAGAGGGTTTGAACGAAATGCTCAAAACATTCAAAACAGCAGCAGGATTTCCTCCGTTGTTTGTAGAAACAGAAACTTCACCTCCTCGTTGCTCCACGTTTGCCCTCGACTCATTTTGGATACTCCGATCTTCCCGCGTCGTCGAATCAGTGACTTGTAGCGTCGCATCTTGTGACGTCACGTCCTGTTTTTGGTTCGTTTTCGTGTCTTTGGTCCGTGTCGCGTTCATAAATCAATCGAACCGCACCAGAGTTCGTTTGGAAGCGGATCTAGACCCGTCTTTTTAGCGTTTTTAGGGTTCGGATGGCAGCGTTCACATGTGTTCAGACGAACCGCACTAACTGAGCGATCGCACCAGGGTTCGTTTTAATCGAACCAAACGTGACAAGTGTGAACGCAGCCTAATTGATTTGAAATCAGCAGGATCCTCAGGCTTGAGAAATCCGCCTTTTTTAAGTTAATTTGGTTCCAAAAGTAATTCTATTCACATTAAATTGACATTCCTGCTAGATTCATTTAGAAGAGCAACATTTTAAACCTTGTATACAAAAATGTTACTACGTCTTAAAAACATTTTATTATAATTGCCCAATTGGTCATTATGGCATACGAAAAAAAACTAAACATTATTAAAATACTTCTATTACTGAAGTCATCTCTTTTAAAGGGATAGTTCACCAAAAATATGATGTAGGGTGTGTTCACACGTCACGTTTGGTGGTGTGATCGTGCGGTTCATTTTAACATGTGATCTGCTGCGACAGACGCGCGTTGCGGTACGCGGCATTGTTTTGGATATGGCAAGCCGCTTTGACTTTTATTCATTTTCAGGATATGAACTTTCACTAGTTAAAATGTTAATTCTTGATAACAGGAATTAGATTTTCACTAGTAACAAACTTCATTCTTGATATCAACAATTCAATTTCCACTAGTAAAAACTCATTGTTGATATCAAGAATTGTATTTTTATATGGCAAGCCGTTTTGACTTTTATTGATTCTCAGGATATGAACTTGTAATATCAAGAATTGTATTTTCACTAGTTAAAATGTTCATTCTTGATATCAACAATTATATTTCCACTAGTAAAAACTCATTGTTGATATCAAGAATTGTATTTTTACTAGTTGAAATTCCAGTTTCACACATCAGGAATACAATTCTTGCTAGTAAAAATGCAAATTTCTGATATCAAGAATTACATTGTTACTAGTGCAAATGTCTATTCTTGATAGCAACAATTGAATTGCTACTAGTAAAAATATTCATTTCTGATATCTGAAATGAATTCCTGATATCAATATAATTTCTGATATCTAAAATGGCTTTCTAACTAGTAACAACCACATTCATGATATCAGAAATGCACATTTTTACTAGTAACAATATAATTGCTGATATCAAGAATGAACATTTTAACTAGTGAAAATGCAATTGTTGATATCACAAGTTCATATCCTGAGAATGAATAAAAGTCAAAACGGCTTGCCATATTTGGATGTTCGGTAAGTTCTGTTGTAAATCCATCACAAAATCTGACCAATCAGGTTGTGATCGTACCCTTGTGTCTTTAGGTTTGGTGATAAAATCTCCAATCTGAACACTAATTGGACCAGGACTACATTTTTTTTTTTTTTTTTGGTCCGGACCAAACGAATCAAACCAAGTGTGAACACACTCTTACTCGCCCCCAAGCCGTTCTAGATGTATATGACTGTCTACTTTCAGACGTACACAATCGAAGATATATTTAAAAATATCCTCAGTCCTCCAAGCTTTATAATGGTTATCCAAATAAAAAATTCATCCTTCCATAAAAAAAAACTCCAGTTAGTAAAGGCCTTTTGTAGTGAATCATGTACGTTTTGTAAATTATGCTTATTTAAAACTTTATAAAGCTTACACATTCGACGTCAAAAAGTTCACAATGCCATGACGTACTGTAACGTCTAGAACATGTTTTATGAAATGAACCCTCATGTGCTGTTCGGGATGTTTTCATCCACTATGGGGAATTTTTGAGTCTTAATTTGGCCAGAACTTTCTCTGTGTTTCAGCAAATGGAATGATTTTTGGTGACAAATCTTATTTTGACACATACTTTGGGAAAATGCTTTGAAAATGTTCAGAAACTCAACAGTAGTTTGTGGGCAAATTCACGACCCCAATTTTAACTGCTTTAAAAATGTATCAGATAAATATTTTTTTGCTTAAATCTATGAATCAACCTCAGTCCTGATCAAAACTACTAAATTTAAAAAAAAAATAAAAATAAAATCAGGATTTTAACTCTTTAATTGCCAAATTCATAAATGATGATTTGGGAAAAAACGTGTCAAAGATTAGAAACAACATTGACTTTGATGCGTCGTTAGTTTTTTGTGCAGCATCAGATTTTAACGTTTTAAAGAGTTTTTTTTTAATTTAGTAGTTTTGATCAAGACTGAAGTTGATTAATAGATTCAAGCAAAAAAATACGTATCTAATACATTTTTAAAGCAGTTAAAATCCTAACGAAAGGGTCGTGAATTTGAACAACGCACAAGGGTTAGAAAAGGTTTAATGGATGTTTGATATTCTTCACGGACCATCGTTTTTGTGTGCGTGCATTTCACAACACCAGTTTAAATGTATTTCTTAAAACGTGGTTGTCTGACTGAGTTGCTCTTGTTCTTTGCAGTTATGTGATGAGGATGAAAGAGTTCGAGAGAGAGAGACGACTGAACTTGAGGAAGAAGAGAATCGAGGCGAACGCGGCATAAACATCCCGACTTCATTCATGGTTTTCTCCTGTTTCTGTGTAAATAAATGGCTCTCTCAGTAATAAAGATGATCTTGTGAGCTCTACAGAACGCATGGTTTTCTTAAAACACCCGATCTGCAAACATTTGGACAAATCACAAAACACCTTTTTCTTTTTTTTTTTTTTCTTCTTTTATATAAATTGTTAGGTCAACAAAAACAGATCTGACGCCTGGGCCAAGTTACCTTTAGCGTCACATGTAATAAGTCGTCTGAAGGAAAGCCGTCTCACAGCGCAGAACACTCGATGGTGTTTGTCCGCATACTTCAGGTCCTCCCGTTAGTGTTTCGAGATCATCACAATGAATAAAAGCAGAACTAAACATCTCACCTCATCAGATCTCAATTAGCATGTAATGCACTCAAAATACAGAATGATTCCAGTAGCGGAGCAAAGACAAGATACAGAGGGGAAAACTATGACCTCAAAGCTTCTAGAGATGTTAAATAACTAGACGAGGGGAATCTAATGAAGAAACGTCCTGATCTGCAGGGGGGAAAAAAAACAATTACAGTTTTTATATGGTGACATTTGCTCTTTACCCTCAAAACTTTCATTATTTCAGTCCAACGATACAAAATAAAATCACTTTTTCCAGACACGATGATTTTATTACAATGCCGTACAACACATTACCACGGCGTTTACTTACAGTTGCACTTCAAAAATGTTTTCACATAACAGCTATTGGGAATTCGGGGGCGTGCTTGGTTATGAAAATAATGCCAACGATGGACTTAGAATGTGCTCTATTGTCTTTGTGCAAAACATTGGACTTGCTCTTGACACTTTTCGTGATGATAAAGGGCGATATCGAGCCATTAGAGTGAAGCTTGAGGTTCTAGACTTTATTATTCAGAATCGGCCCGTTTTGAGAGACAAATACCGCATGTAAAACGAATGGAGGCAGGACGTGTGCAATATAAAAGAGACGATGGGTGAGGACGAGAGAAGGTTAAAAAGACTAGAGGACTGTCCTACAGGACGAAGGGCAGGATGGGAGAGCGGAGCGTGGGATAGTCGCGGAACTCCTTCAGGTAGCTGCGGTGTTTCCCTTTCGCCCACACGGTCATCTGAATGAAGCCCACCAGGGTGAAGAACGCCACGGGCAGACACTGGGTCATCAGAGTGAAGCCCAGCCACGATCCCAACTGCGTTCACACGGAGAGAGAGAGAGAGAGAGAGTTCAGTTCATGATCTGAATCCACACTAATCAATACAGACACACTGAACAGACCCCAAATATTAAAAAAGGGTTTGCTTAATAGAAATTAACATTTTTTGTTTTGCATTGTGAGGTTATTTTATAAGATCGTTGAGGACGTTTCTCCCTGAACCCATGTTTTCAATTAATTCCGACTTTTTTTAGTTTAATAGTAATGGAAATATTTTTAAAACCAGTAAAAATGAAGAAACTAAACCACACACACAACAGAAAAGACGACAGTAATTGTTCTCAAAATAATTCATATGATTTTTCACAACGCAAAAACATCATAATGGTAGATTGCGTTCATGTCACGCCATTTTTGTCTTTAGATTTGAGGCGTTTCCTGACGTTTTTTTTCTTTTTCATGTTGGTGCGATTGCTCTGTTTGGTGTGTTCACACTTCCAGTTTGGTAGCTAGCTCAAATCAATAAAATAATTTAAATATTCTAATTGCTCTAAAATTTGATTTTTTTTTGAAAGTATGTAAGGTTAGTGTTATGGATTTGAATATATTTATAAAGAATGTTTACATCATAGCTCTCATAATTCACATGAAATTCTAAGGGAGTAACGAAATACAAGTAACTTAGTGACGTATTTAAAACACAAAATTTGAGTGACTGTATTTCATTTTAAATGGTTGGTAATCAGATTACAGTTCCATCTGAAAAGTGTTTCAGATTACCAAAGTGATTACTTTGAGTTTTAATGTCATTTAAACAGTGATTGGTGATTCTCTGACTCTGACCGTCTGAAAAAGACGAGTTCAGTTTCATCAACATTTAAATACTTTTAAGAGGATCATAAAAATGTGCTTATTTTTATTTAGTTCTGTCCTGAACAAGACAAAATGACTGAATTTATATAAAATTGCCCAACTGTCAACTTAGTCGTGGATCATCAGGTCATGACAGGACAGTTGTTTTCATGTTTTGTGAGTCATTTTATGATTCACTCGTCACTGCAACTTTTTCTCACAATTTGTTTTTTTTCTCCTCATAATTGTGAGTTTGTGTTTCACAATTCTGACTTCTTTTTCTCACAATTGAGATTTAAACTCAATTCAACTCAAAAAAAGTTATAAAGTCAGAATTGGGAGATATGAACTTGCAATACTGACTTTTTTTCTTGCAATTGTGAATTTAGTATATGAGTTTATATCTCATAATTCTGACTTTTCTCAATATTGTGAGTTTATATCTCATAATTCTGACTTTTCTCAATATTGTGAGTTTATATCTCATAATTCTGACTTTTCTCAATATTGTCAGTTTATATCTCATATTTTTGACTTTTCTCAATATTGTCAGTTTATATCTCATAATTCTGACTTTTCTCAACATTGTGAGTTTATATCTCATAATTCTGACTTTTCTCAATATTGTCAGTTTATATCTCATAATTCTGACTTTTCTCAATATTGTCAGTTTATATCTCATAATTCTGACTTTTCTCAATATTGTCAGTTTATATCTCATAATTCTGACTTTTCTCAACATTGTGAGTTTATATCTCATAATTCTGACTTTTCTCAATATTGTCAGTTTATATCTCATAATTCTGACTTTTCTCAATATTGTCAGTTTATATCTCATAATTCTGACTTTTCTCAATATTGTCAGTTTATATCTCATAATTCTGACTTTTCTCAATATTGTCAGTTTATATCTCATAATTCTGACTTTTCTCAACATTGTGAGTTTATATCTCATAATTCTGACTTTTCTCAATATTGTCAGTTTATATCTCATAATTCTGACTTTTCTCAATATTGTCAGTTTATATCTCATAATTCTGACTTTTCTCAATATTGTCAGTTTATATCTCATATATTTTGACTTTTCTCAATATTGTCAGTTTATATCTCATAATTCTGACTTTTCTCAATATTGTCAGTTTATATCTCATAATTCTGACTTTTCTCAACATTGTGAGTTTATATCTCATAATTCTGACTTTTCTCAATATTGCGAGTTTATATCTCATAATTCTGACTTTTCTCAATATTTTCAGTTTATATCTCATAATTCTGACTTTTCTCAATATTGTCAGTTTATATCTCATAATTCTGACTTTTCTCAATATTGTCAGTTTATATCTCATAATTCTGACTTTTCTCAACATTGTGAGTTTATATCTCATAATTCTGACTTTTCTCAATATTGTGAGTTTATATCTCATAATTCTGACTTTTCTCAACATTGTGAGTTTATATCTCATAATTCTGACTTTTCTCAATATTGTCAGTTTATATCTCATATTTTCTGACTTTTCTCAATATTGTGAGTTTATATCTCATAATTCTGACTTTTCTCAATATTGTCAGTTTATATCTCATAATTCTGACTTTTCTCAACATTGTGAGTTTATGTCTCATAATTCTGACTTTTCTCAATATTGTCAGTTTATATCTCATATTTTCTGACTTTTCTCAATATTGTGAGTTTATATCTCATAATTCTGACTTTTCTCAATATTGTCAGTTTATATCTCATATTTTCTGACTTTTCTCAATATTGTGAGTTTATATCTCATAATTCTGACTTTTCTCAATATTGTCAGTTTATATCTCATAATTCTGACTTTTCTCAATATTGTCAGTTTATATCTCATAATTCTGACTTTTCTCAATATTGTGAGTTTATATCTCATAATTCTGACTTTTCTCAATATTGTCAGTTTATATCTCATAATTCTGACTTTTCTCAATATTGTCAGTTTATATCTCATAATTCTGACTTTTCTCAATATTGTCAGTTTATATCTCATATTTTCTGACTTTTCTCAATATTGTCAGTTTATATCTCATATTTTTGACTTTTCTCAATATTGTCAGTTTATATCTCATATTTTCTGACTTTTCTCAACATTGTGAGTTTATATCTCATAATTCTGACTTTTCTCAATATTGTCAGTTTATATCTCATATTTTCTGACTTTTCTCAATATTGTCAGTTTATATCTCATATTTTTGACTTTTCTCAATATTGTGAGTTTATATCTCATAATTCTGACTTTTCTCAATATTGTCAGTTTATATCTCATAATTCTGACTTTTCTCAATATTGTCAGTTTATATCTCATAATTCTGACTTTTCTCAATATTGTGAGTTTATATCTCATATTTTCTGACTTTTCTCAATATTGTGAGTTTATATCTCATAATTCTGACTTTTCTCAATATTGTCAGTTTATATCTCATAATTCTGACTTTTCTCAATATTGTGAGTTTATATCTCATAATTCTGACTTTTCTCAATATTGTCAGTTTTATATCTCATAATTCTGACTTTTCTCAATATTGTGAGTTTATATCTCATAATTCTGACTTTTCTCAATATTGTCAGTTTATATCTCATAATTCTGACTTTTCTCAATATTGTGAGTTTATATCTCATATTTTCTGACTTTTCTCAATATTGTCAGTTTATATCTCATAATTCTGACTTTTCTCAATATTGTCAGTTTATATCTCATAATTCTGACTTTTCTCAATATTGTGAGTTTATATCTCATAATTCTGACTTTTCTCAATATTGTGAGTTTATATCTCATAATTCTGACTTTTCTCAATATTGTGAGTTTATATCTCATAATTCTGACTTTTCTCAATATTGTGAGTTTATATCTCATAATTCTGACTTTTCTCAATATTGTCAGTTTATATCTCATATTTTCTGACTTTTCTCAATATTGTGAGTTTATATCTCATAATTCTGACTTTTCTCAATATTGTGAGTTTATATCTCATAATTCTGACTTTTCTCAATATTGTGAGTTTATATCTCATATTTTCTGACTTTTCTCAATATTGTGAGTTTATATCTCATATTTTCTGACTTTTCTCAATATTGTCAGTTTATATCTCATAATTCTGACTTTTCTCAATATTGTCAGTTTATATCTCATAATTCTGACTTTTCTCAATATTGTGAGTTTATATCTCATAATTCTGACTTTTCTCAATATTGTGAGTTTATATCTCATATTTTCTGACTTTTATCAATATTGTGAGTTTATATCTCATATTTTCTGACTTTTCTCAATATTGTGAGTTTATATCTCATAATTCTGACTTTTCTCAATATTGTCAGTTTATATCTCATAATTCTGACTTTTCTCAATATTGTGAGTTTATATCTCATATTTTCTGACTTTTCTCAATATTGTCAGTTTATATCTCATAATTCTGACTTTTCTCAATATTGTGAGTTTATATCTCATAATTCTGACTTTTCTCAATATTGTGAGTTTATATCTCATAATTCTGACTTTTCTCAATATTGTGAGTTTATATCTCATAATTCTGACTTTTCTCAATATTGTCAGTTTATATCTCATAATTCTGACTTTTCTCAATATTGTGAGTTTATATCTCATATTTTCTGACTTTTCTCAATATTGTCAGTTTATATCTCATAATTCTGACTTTTCTCAATATTGTCAGTTTATATCTCATAATTCTGACTTTTCTCAATATTGTCAGTTTATATCTCATAATTCTGACTTTTCTCAATATTGTCAGTTTATATCTCATAATTCTGACTTTTCTCAATATTGTCAGTTTATATCTCATAATTCTGACTTTTCTCAATATTGTGAGTTTATATCTCATAATTCTGACTTTTCTCAATATTGTGAGTTTATATCTCATAATTCTGACTTTTCTCAATATTGTCAGTTTATATCTCATAATTCTGACTTTTCTCAATATTGTGAGTTTATATCTCATAATTCTGACTTTTCTCAATATTGTCAGTTTATATCTCATAATTCTGACTTTTCTCAATATTGTGAGTTTATATCTCATATTTTCTGACTTTTCTCAATATTGTCAGTTTATATCTCATAATTCTGACTTTTCTCAATATTGTCAGTTTATATCTCATATTTTCTGACTTTTCTCAATATTGTCAGTTTATATCTCATAATTCTGACTTTTCTCAATATTGTCAGTTTATATCTCATAATTCTGACTTTTCTCAATATTGTGAGTTTATATCTCATAATTCTGACTTTTCTCAATATTGTCAGTTTATATCTCATAATTCTGACTTTTCTCAATATTGTGAGTTTATATCTCATAATTCTGACTTTTCTCAATATTGTCAGTTTATATCTCATATTTTCAGACTTTTCTCAATATTGTGAGTTTATATCTCATAATTATGACTTTTCTCAATATTGTCAGTTTATATCTCATAATTCTGACTTTTCTCAATATTGTGAGTTTATATCTCATAATTCTGACTTTTCTCAATATTGCGAGTTTATATCTCATATTTTCTGACTTTTCTCAATATTGTCAGTTTATATCTCATATTTTCTGACTTTTCTAAATATTGTGAGTTTATATCTCATAATTCTGACTTTTCTCAATATTGTGAGTTTATATCTCATAATTCTGACTTTTCTCAATATTGTGAGTTTATATCTCATAATTCTGACTTTTCTCAATATTGTCAGTTTATATCTCATAATTCTGACTTTTCTCAATATTGTCAGTTTATATCTCATAATTCTGACTTTTCTCAATATTGTGAGTTTATATCTCATAATTCTGACTTTTCTCAATATTGTCAGTTTATATCTCATATTTTTGACTTTTCTCAATATTGTCAGTTTATATCTCATAATTCTGACTTTTCTCAATATTGTCAGTTTATATCTCATAATTCTGACTTTTCTCAATATTTTCAGTTTATATCTCATAATTCTGACTTTCTCAACATTGTCAGTTTATATCTCATAATTCTGACTTTTCTCAATATTGTGAGTTTATATCTCATAATTCTGACTTTTCTCAACATTGTGAGTTTATATCTCATAATTCTGACTTTTCTCAACATTGTGAGTTTATATCTCATAATTCTGACTTTTCTCAATATTGTGAGTTTATATCTCATAATTCTGACTTTTCTCAACATTGTGAGTTTATATCTCATAATTCTGACTTTTCTCAATATTGTGAGTTTATATCTCATATTTTCTGACTTTTCTCAATATTGTGAGTTTATATCTCATAATTCTGACTTTTCTCAATATTGTCAGTTTATATCTCATATTTTCTGACTTTTCTCAATATTGTGAGTTTATATCTCATAATTCTGACTTTTCTCAATATTGTCAGTTTATATCTCATAATTCTGACTTTTCTCAATATTGTCAGTTTATATCTCATAATTCTGACTTTTCTCAATATTGTGAGTTTATATCTCATAATTCTGACTTTTCTCAATATTGTCAGTTTATATCTCATAATTCTGACTTTTCTCAATATTGTCAGTTTATATCTCATAATTCTGACTTTTCTCAATATTGTCAGTTTATATCTCATATTTTCTGACTTTTCTCAATATTGTCAGTTTATATCTCATATTTTTGACTTTTCTCAATATTGTGAGTTTATATCTCATAATTCTGACTTTTCTCAACATTGTGAGTTTATATCTCATAATTCTGACTTTTCTCAATATTGTCAGTTTATATCTCATATTTTCTGACTTTTCTCAATATTGTCAGTTTATATCTCATATTTTTGACTTTTCTCAATATTGTGAGTTTATATCTCATAATTCTGACTTTTCTCAATATTGTCAGTTTATATCTCATAATTCTGACTTTTCTCAATATTGTCAGTTTATATCTCATAATTCTGACTTTTCTCAATATTGTCAGTTTATATCTCATATTTTCTGACTTTTCTCAATATTGTCAGTTTATATCTCATATTTTTGACTTTTCTCAATATTGTGAGTTTATATCTCATAATTCTGACTTTTCTCAATATTGTCAGTTTATATCTCATATTTTTGACTTTTCTCAATATTGCGAGTTTATATCTCATAATTCTGACTTTTCTCAATATTGTCAGTTTATATCTCATAATTCTGACTTTTCTCAATATTGTCAGTTTATATCTCATAATTCTGACTTTTCTCAACATTGTGAGTTTATATCTCATAATTCTGACTTTTCTCAATATTGTGAGTTTATATCTCATAATTCTGACTTTTCTCAACATTGTGAGTTTATATCTCATAATTCTGACTTTTCTCAATATTGTGAGTTTATATCTCATATTTTCTGACTTTTCTCAATATTGTGAGTTTATATCTCATAATTCTGACTTTTCTCAATATTGTCAGTTTATATCTCATAATTCTGACTTTTCTCAATATTGTCAGTTTATATCTCATATTTTCTGACTTTTCTCAATATTGTGAGTTTATATCTCATAATTCTGACTTTTCTCAATATTGTGAGTTTATATCTCATAATTCTGACTTTTCTCAATATTGTGAGTTTATATCTCATAATTCTGACTTTTCTCAATATTGTGAGTTTATATCTCATAATTCTGACTTTTCTCAATATTGTCAGTTTATATCTCATAATTCTGACTTTTCTCAATATTGTGAGTTTATATCTCATATTTTCTGACTTTTCTCAATATTGTCAGTTTATATCTCATAATTCTGACTTTTCTCAATATTGTGAGTTTATATCTCATAATTCTGACTTTTCTCAATATTGTGAGTTTATATCTCATAATTCTGACTTTTCTCAATATTGTCAGTTTATATCTCATATTTTCTGACTTTTCTCAATATTGTGAGTTTATATCTCATAATTCTGACTTTTCTCAATATTGTGAGTTTATATCTCATAATTCTGACTTTTCTCAATATTGTGAGTTTATATTTCATATTTTCTGACTTTTCTCAATATTGTGAGTTTATATCTCATATTTTCTGACTTTTCTCAATATTGTCAGTTTATATCTCATAATTCTGACTTTTCTCAATATTGTCAGTTTATATCTCATAATTCTGACTTTTCTCAATATTGTGAGTTTATATCTCATAATTCTGACTTTTCTCAATATTGTGAGTTTATATCTCATATTTTCTGACTTTTATCAATATTGTGAGTTTATATCTCATATTTTCTGACTTTTCTCAATATTGTCAGTTTATATCTCATAATTCTGACTTTTCTCAATATTGTGAGTTTATATCTCATAATTCTGACTTTTCTCAATATTGTGAGTTTATATCTCATAATTCTGACTTTTCTCAATATTGTCAGTTTATATCTCATAATTCTGACTTTTCTCAATATTGTGAGTTTATATCTCATATTTTCTGACTTTTCTCAATATTGTCAGTTTATATCTCATAATTCTGACTTTTCTCAATATTGTGAGTTTATATCTCATAATTCTGACTTTTCTCAATATTGTCAGTTTATATCTCATAATTCTGACTTTTCTCAATATTGTCAGTTTATATCTCATAATTCTGACTTTTCTCAATATTGTGAGTTTATATCTCATATTTTCTGACTTTTCTCAATATTGTCAGTTTATATCTCATAATTCTGACTTTTCTCAATATTGTGAGTTTATATCTCATAATTCTGACTTTTCTCAATATTGTCAGTTTATATCTCATAATTCTGACTTTTCTCAATATTGTGAGTTTATATCTCATAATTCTGACTTTTCTCAATATTGTCAGTTTATATCTCATAATTCTGACTTTTCTCAATATTGTGAGTTTATATCTCATAATTCTGACTTTTCTCAATATTGCGAGTTTATATCTCATATTTTCTGACTTTTCTCAATATTGTCAGTTTATATCTCATATTTTCTGACTTTTCTAAATATTGTGAGTTTATATCTCATAATTCTGACTTTTCTCAACATTGTGAGTTTATATCTCATAATTCTGACTTTTCTCAATATTGTCAGTTTATATCTCATAATTCTGACTTTTCTCAATATTGTGAGTTTATATCTCATAATTCAGACTTTTCTCAATATTGTCAGTTTATATCTCATAATTCTGACTTTTCTCAATATTGTCAGTTTATATCTCATATTTTCAGACTTTTCTCAATATTGTGAGTTTATATCTCATAATTCTGACTTTTCTCAATATTGTGAGTTTATATCTCATAATTCTGACTTTTCTCAATATTGTCAGTTTATATCTCATAATTCTGACTTTTCTCAATATTGTGAGTTTATATCTCATAATTCTGACTTTTCTCAATATTGCGAGTTTATATCTCATATTTTCTGACTTTTCTCAATATTGTCAGTTTATATCTCATATTTTCTGACTTTTCTAAATATTGTGAGTTTATATCTCATAATTCTGACTTTTCTCAACATTGTGAGTTTATATCTCATAATTCTGACTTTTCTCAATATTGTCAGTTTATATCTCATAATTCTGACTTTTCTCAATATTGTGAGTTTATATCTCATAATTCAGACTTTTCTCAATATTGTCAGTTTATATCTCATAATTCTGACTTTTCTCAACATTGTGAGTTTATATCTCATAATTCTGACTTTTCTCAATATTGTGAGTTTATATCTCATAATTCTGACTTTTCTCAATATTGTGAGTTTATATCTCATATTTTCTGACTTTTATCAATATTGTGAGTTTATATCTCATATTTTCTGACTTTTCTCAATATTGTCAGTTTATATCTCATAATTCTGACTTTTCTCAATATTGTCAGTTTATATCTCATAATTCTGACTTTTCTCAATATTGTGAGTTTATATCTCATAATTCTGACTTTTCTCAATATTGTGAGTTTATATCTCATATTTTCTGACTTTTATCAATATTGTGAGTTTATATCTCATATTTTCTGACTTTTCTCAATATTGTGAGTTTATATCTCATAATTCTGACTTTTCTCAATATTGTGAGTTTATATCTCATAATTCTGACTTTTCTCAATATTGTGAGTTTATATCTCATAATTCTGACTTTTCTCAATATTGTCAGTTTATATCTCATAATTCTGACTTTTCTCAATATTGTGAGTTTATATCTCATGTTTTCTGACTTTTCTCAATATTGTCAGTTTATATCTCATAATTCTGACTTTTCTCAATATTGTCAGTTTATATCTCATAATTCTGACTTTTCTCAATATTGTCAGTTTATATCTCATAATTCTGACTTTTCTCAATATTGTCAGTTTATATCTCATAATTCTGACTTTTCTCAATATTGTGAGTTTATATCTCATATTTTCTGACTTTTCTCAATATTGTCAGTTTATATCTCATAATTCTGACTTTTCTCAATATTGTCAGTTTATATCTCATAATTCTGACTTTTCTCAATATTGTGAGTTTATATCTCATAATTCTGACTTTTCTCAATATTGTCAGTTTATATCTCATATTTTCTGACTTTTCTCAATATTGTGAGTTTATATCTCATAATTCTGACTTTTCTCAATATTGCGAGTTTATATCTCATATTTTCTGACTTTTCTCAATATTGTCAGTTTATATCTCATATTTTCTGACTTTTCTAAATATTGTGAGTTTATATCTCATAATTCTGACTTTTCTCAACATTGTGAGTTTATATCTCATAATTCTGACTTTTCTCAATATTGTCAGTTTATATCTCATAATTCTGACTTTTCTCAACATTGTGAGTTTATATCTCATAATTCTGACTTTTCTCAATATTGTGAGTTTATATCTCATAATTCTGACTTTTCTCAATATTGTGAGTTTATATCTCATAATTCTGACTTTTCTCAACATTGTGAGTTTATATCTCATAATTCTGACTTTTCTCAACATTGTGAGTTTATATCTCATAATTCTGACTTTTCTCAATATTGTGAGTTTATATCTCATAATTCTGACTTTTCTCAATATTGTCAGTTTATATCTCATAATTCTGACTTTTCTCAATATTGTCAGTTTATATCTCATAATTCTGACTTTATAACTCACAATTGCAACTTTATATCACGCAATTCTGAGGGAAAAAGTCAGAATTGTGAGATAAAAACTTGCAATAACCTTATTTGTGTTTGTTCCACACTTCTTAGTATTCCAAAGTATTCTAAAGTGTTTAGATTGAGTTACTAAACTTGAGTAATGTAACGAAATACGTTACAAATGACTTTTTAAAGCATGTATTTTGTAATCTGTAGTGAAATACATTTTAAAAGTAACCCACCCAGCCCTGGTGATAAATGTATTTGTGGATAAACGTCAGTATATATTTTTTAACGGCGGGATTCTGGAGCTTTTGCAATGTTTTTGGGGGGCCTTACCCCTCTTAAGTTTGGGAAGCTCTGGTCCAGACCAAAAAAAACAACAGCATTTAGTCCTGGTCCGATTAGCATTCAATTGGCAATTTTATCACCTCATCGCCTTATTGAGCAGATTTTATTGCTTATTTTAAGACAGAACTCACTAATGCTGTGTGCAGTGTTATTTTGGCTAGGTGGGAACTCGTGAAGAGCTTATAAAATGTGCACAGGAGTCAAAACAGCGACAGGAATCCCTCGGTCACATGTGACTACGAGAAAAGACGATATGCATGCAGAGCATTCCGTCCTTTTCTCTTGCTTTTGGTTCGTTTACATGTCTTTGGTGCGGTTCGAATGAAATATGAACGCAACACAGACCAGAGTTGATTTGGAAGCGGACCGAGACTCATCTTTTCAACGGTCTCGGTCCGCTTGTTTGGTGCGCACCAGGGTTTGGATTGGCAGCATTCATGTGAACGCTGGTGCGCACCAAACAAGCGGACCGAGACCGTTGAAAAGATGAGTCCGCTTCCAAACGAACTCGGTTTGAATGATATATGAAGACATGTAAACGAACCAAAAACAGGAAGATGAGACCCTAAAAAGACAGAATGCTCACAAATATCAGTTTTTCTCGTGATGTTTCCCATCACAG
>CM074292.1:4662345-4697345 GCA_037194245.1 Opsariichthys bidens
TGTGTGTGAAGGGTAGGTTTAGGAGTAGGGGTTGGGTAAGGTGATAGAAAATATCAATGACCTGAAATAAATGGAAGTCTATGCAATGTCCTCACTGAGACAGCAAAACAAACCTGTGTGTGTGTGTGGGTATTCCCTACGTTATGGGGACAAAATGTCCCCACAGGAATAGTAATACTAGTAAATTTTGATCTTGTGTGGACATTTTTTAGTCCCATGAGGAAACAAGCTTATAAATCATACAGAATGATCTTTTTTGAAAATCTAAAATAGCAAAACATTTACTGTGATGGGTTTGTACAGTATAAAAACTATTACGCCTATGGAGAGTCCCCGTAAACCAAATATACAAACGTGTGTGTGGGGGGAGCTGGTGTGTGTGTGTGTGTGTGTGTGTGCGTGTGTAGCTGGTGCGTGTGCTTGTTTTGTGACATATCAGGACACAAATGTGTATAATAACATGGGTATGACACTGGTATTACAAGTTCAACGTGAAATATGAGGACATTTCAAATGTCCCCACTTTTCAAACAGCTTTAAAAAAAAACATACTAAACAATGTTTAATTAAAAATGTAAAAATGCAGAATGTTTTCAGTGAGGGTTAAGTTTGTGATGGGGGGGGGACAGAATGTACAGTTTGTACAGTATAAAAACCATTACGCCTATGGAATGTCCTCACTTTGATAGGAAAACGAACGTGGGGTGTGTGTGTGTGTGTGTGTGTGGCTGGTGTGTGTGTGTGTGGTCTCTCACCGTGACCCAGCTGATCTGGGCTCCCAGGTCTCTGAAGTAGAAGGTTGCAGTGGTTCCCACAGGCAGGTGCTGCAGCACGTCCTCATCCTTCAAAGACTTCCCCTCTGCACCACAAGCCCATAATGCATCAGCAAATGTCTACTAATACAAGTCTTCATCTATACAGATGTACAACAGAAATGTAACAAATAGAATCTTTCCTTCATGTTTGTGTGAGAACAATGTTTGGCTTAAATTCAGCTGTTTCCTCCAGAAACAGCATCTAGTTCATTTGGTAAAAACCTCATGTTGATTTTGGTGTAAATCTTATTTGAATCCACACCACAGACAAGAGTTATGTAATACTCGAAGGTCAATACGTACTGGGATCCAAACGAATGGACTGTCGGGCCGGATACCACTGAGGGTCTGAAACAAATGTGAAACAATTACAGCACAGTAAAAATACACATGGAAACACGTTAATCCTTTCAAAAGTTTAGGTTCGAATTGTTGTTTTTTTTTCAAAATGAATCTCTTCTGCTCACAAATGCTGCATTTTTTAAATAAAAATACAGTAATTTTGTGAACAACGGACAACGGTTGTGTTGCTTAATGATGTATGGAAAGCGTGGAAGTGTTTTTCCCCCCAGAATTTATTTAAAATAGAAAAAAACTTTCTTACTAGACCCAAACTTTTAAGCGGAAGTTAAAGCTGAGCGAAGATCAGAAATTCACTTATACTCACGACTCTTGTGGAACATGGACTTGATTTCCCCGATAGTGGCATTGGGCTCAACCTGCCAATGAAACGAAGGGTGTAAATTTAGCTACAATCCCCAGGCGGCGTGGCTTTAACACAGCAGCTGTTCTGAGAGACAAACAAAACACCAAACAAACAGACGCACGAACACAAACAGCCAACTGACCAGATCTCCCAAATGACCCGAAGGTCTCGCCATGAGTTCAACGAACACCTGGGAGATGCCGCCTCAACTGTTCCTCCAGGAAACTACTTTTTCCAATGTTTGTGCGTGTTCTTTCAGTATAGGAAAATAACTACTCAAAGTGAAACCAATTGAAAGCGGAAATAATCGAATTAAACCCAGTTCATAATCAGAACACACAAAGGAGAATTCTGCCATTCTATCATTAACTGCCATCCCAAATCCACAATGCCAATGATTCCCCCTCTTTCTCCAATCGACATGATCTTAAATACTCCAAAACCTTAATGAACACGCAAGACCTCAGTGCTGTAATGAATATGCTCAAAGATGCATTTATCATGAAATATTTGTAATTCTGTTTCACTATGTTAAAGGTGCAGTAAGCGATTTCTGAAAAACGCTGTTGAAAGTGGATCGGGCTGAGCAGCACAACACACATGTAGCCAATCAGCAGGAGGGGGCGTGTCCACTCATAATGAGACAGGAGTAAGCCAATCAGCTGTGTGTGTGTGTGGGGGGGTTCACGTCTATTCACTATGGGGGAGGAAAATAAAGTGAGACAATCAGTAGAAGGGGGTGTGTCCATTAATGATGGGGGAGGAGAGAGCCAATCAGCAAAAGGGGGTGTGTCCATTAATGATGGGGGAGGAAAGAGCCAATCAGCAAAAGGGGGTGTGTCCATTAATGATGGGGGAGGAAAGAGTGAGCCAATCAGCAGAAGGGGGTGTGTCCATTAATGATGGGGGAGGAAAAAGTGAGCCAATTACCAGAAGGGGGTGTGTCCATTAATGATGGGGGAGGAAAGAGTGAGGCAATCAGCAGAAGGGGGTGTGTCCATTAATGATGGGGGAGGCAGGAGTAAGCCAATCAGCAGTAGGGGGGTCATGTCTATTCACTATGGGGGAGGAAATAGAGTGATCCAATCAGCAGAAGGGGGTGTATCCATTAATGATGGGGGAGGAAATAGAGTGATCCAATCAGCAGAAGGGGGTGTGTCCATTAAAGATGGGGAGGAAAGAGTGAGCCAATCAGCAGAAGGGGGTGTGTCCACTCATAATGAGGCAGGAGTAAGCCAATCAGGAGTAGGGGGGGTCATGTCTATTCACTATGGGGGAGGAAATAGAGTGATCCAATCAGCAGAAGGGGGTGTATCCATTAATGATGGGGGAGGAAAGTGTGAGCCAATCAGCAGAAGGGGGTGTGTCCATTAAAGATGGGGGAGGAAAAAGTGAGCCAATCACCAGAAGGGGGTGTGTCCATTAATGATGGGGGAGGAAAAAGTGAGCCAATCACCAGAAGGGGGTGTGTCCATTAATGATGGGGGAGGAAAGAGTGAGCCAATCAGCAGAAGGGGGTGTGTCCACTCATAATGAGGCAGGAGTAAGCCAATGAGCAGTAGGGGGGTCATGTCTATTCACTATGGGGGAGGAAATAGAGTGATCCAATCAGCAGAAGGGGGTGTATCCATTAATGATGGGGGAGGAAAGTGTGAGCCAATCAGCAGAAGGGGGTGTGTCCATTAAAGATGGGGAGGAAAGAGTGAGCCAATCAGCAGAAGGGGGTGTGTCCACTCATAATGAACCAGGAGTAGGCCAATCAGCAGTAGGGGGGGTCATGTCTATTTACTATGGGGGAGGAAATAGAGTGATCCAATCAGCAGAACGGGGTGTATCCATTTTTGATGGGGGAGGAAAGTGTGAGCCAATCAGCAGTAGGGGGCGTGTCCACTCATAATGAGGCAGGAGTAAGCCAATAAGGAGAAGGGGGGTGTGTCCACTCAAGGTGGGGGAGAGGAGAGTGTGAACAAAAAGGAGATTTGAAGAAAGACTGCAGAAAGAGAAATGGATAAGAGACATTACAAAAGAGAAAAGATCACAGGAATATCATTGGAAAAAGAAGGGCTATGATCCGGCAAGAGCTGCTGCCGACCAACAATGAACTCCTGCATGTTCATTTTTTGTTCTTTTGTTCATCATCTTCACTTCATAAAGCTTTATTTTGCTTCGCTTCAGCTATGATAAAGAGACATCCACTCTTTTATTGCATTTCGAGGGCGGAGCAATGAAGGGGAGGCGCGTGCTTGTTTATGTTGATTTCAAATATCAACAGTGTTCAACATCAATCCTCAGAAAACGCTTACTGCACCTTCAAGGATCAAAAACAACCTTGGCTCATTCGTGCAAGACTTTTGCCTTTCAAAAAGTGCCATGATATTTTTATTTAGCATGGAAAGCACCCTCTGAAGTTAAGACCACTTGAAGTACACTCAGTGTCATTTTCTGCAAATGTTATCATTTATAGTATATAGCTGGTCATTTCTTTTCCATCAAAAACCGTTAATTCTTCAGTTAGATCTGCTTCCTATAGATAACATCATCATCTCAGGCTAGTGACATCACAACACCGGTAGCCGGTGACATCACAGAGGAAGCGGCAGTTAATCCGAGGACATACGAGTGCAATCCTCGATAATCCTGCAGCGCGGCTCCTGACATTCTAGAGGCCTCATTACGGCACCTCCTTACAGGGACGACTACAGCGAGACCTCGAGCCAGAGGTGCAGCTCCACGCGAGAGTACACGCCGCACGGCCAGGACATTTTCTATAGATAGCACCACTCTAGGGATGACAACTTCACTTTTTTTTTTTTTTTTTTTTTAGGGGGAAAATGTGTTCATTCATTTGAAAATAATCAAGAGCGAATGGCAAGAGAATTGACTGAAGCTAATAGTACGAGGTAGCATCTATAAATGAGAAGTTGAAAAATAACACCGATTTGGAAGATTTTTAGGTTACAATTTTAATGCAAATTTCATAACAGATTGGTCGCAATCAAGTTATCCACACATTTTTTTAATTGCATTTAAGCTGGACAGGGTTATTTTTGTTAACTAAAACTAAAATCATCAACAAAAAAAAAACCATTCCTTAAAATGTAATTGTTAACTGAAATCTAATATTTAATAATAATAATAATAATAATAATTTAGGTGCCAAGGAAACATTTCTAATTTTTGTGTATGTTAACCTGTAAAGTTCATAAAAACTATATACACATATTTTAAAAAACAAAACAAAACTAATAAAAATGGCCAAAACACAGCTAAATTACTAAAACTTTAAAATAAAAATGATAAAAGTGCTTAAATGAAAGTAAAATAACACTGCAAAATAACCTTCACATGCACAAACATCCCATGCTGTCTTTTAATACGAGGTAAAAACGTGCATGTGCATAATTAGATATTTATGCTGTTTAAAACAGTTTTAGATCATGCATTCAGGACATCAAATATCAAAATGAAGGCAAGTGTCTTTCCTACCTTGTCCAGGAAGCAGAGCTTGTCCTTCGTCTTGGCGTCCAGAATCTCCACCTCGAAAAAGACCACAGCTTTCTTAGTCTTTTTAGCAGGTTTGCGTTTGGCCGGGGTGGGAAGCCCAGGTGCTGCCAACACCCCCCCGTTCTGAGCCTTTTTGGGCTGAGTGGCCTCTAAAGCCAAGGCATCCATATTTTATGCTTTATTTATCCACTTTCTCTGAGTTTTTAAGTTTCTTTCCTCTCTTAGCCCCTCTCTCACCTCCAGAAACGAGTGCAGGACTTTCTGGAAAGCATGAGCTTCACTGTCAGCTGTGGAAATAAATCAGTCTGTCTGAGCCCCCACCCCTCTCTCTCTCTCTTTAACTCGACCCTCCCCTTTCTCTATGTTGTTGTCTCCCTCTTGTTCACCTATACCTGTACATTTGGCCCCCACCCCTCCTAAAAACACACGCACAAACAAGTAAACAAAACTTTTATTTCTTTCTCTCACTCGCATGCACCTAATTCTCCTTTTTCCTCTGAACCTCCGGAGGAAACGTGACCCCTCTCCAGCCATCCCAATATGTGCTAATTATAACTTGCCTTATGGATGCACACATGAACGTAACAGAGCCCAGCCATGCTCTATTCTAAAGACCAGAAACAGTATTAAGATTTTAGATTTGCACCATTGTGCCGGGGTATAACTGTCAGTGCAATGATAATATAAAATACAATTCCCACAAAAAAAAATATGTTCTGGGGCCAGTTGGATAAACAAGACATTATGCCTTAAGATCTACTATGACCCACTAGCAGTGTTGGGGGTAACGCATTACAAGTAACTTGAGTTATGTAATCAGATTACTTTTTTTTCCAAGTAACAAATCACTTAATTTGCAACAAAATATCTTCGCTGCTGATCTTCGATGATCCAATTCAATCATACGAATAAGCAAAAATAACTTTAGCAAAACATCACATTTGTAATCAGACTGAATCTCATTTCACTTTTGGTTTGAAGGGGCCTTTACATTTGCCAAAAATAGAACTTTTTTTGTTTTTAATGAAAGAAAACAGGTGAGAATAAGCAATGCAAAATTAATGTAATGCATTACATTTATGCATTTAAAAGTAACTTTCCCCAACAATGCTAGCGGTTAGTCAAGGGGCAGTCAATATTTTCGGTATCAAATTAGGCCAAAGTACATTTCTTTTGTAACAGCTTAAAAAAAAAAAAAATACTGCATAGATTTAAAAAAGAAAAAAAAAAAAAGAAAAGATGACTAACTTGTTAGACTAGTTTTAATGCAACCGGGGCCTGGTCATATATATATTATTTTTTTGTTTTTGTTTTTTTTGTTTCTTGAGCAGCAAATCAACATATTAGAATGATTTCTGAAGGATCATGAGCTTGTAAACAAACGTTAAATTATTTTCATATTACATTTTGGCTATATTTAAAAAAATATGATTATTATATTCGTATATTAATTATATATAAAATCATAATAAATTATTGCCACTATTTATAATTTATTCGACAAAAATAGGCTTCCCTTTCAAAATGTTGATTGTCGTTGGTTTATCGGGTAGCGCGCGCGCCGCGCGCGGTTCAGACCCGCACTATTTTAGGGAGGAGGGAGAGAGATTATTAATAACTTGAAACGGCATGAACAGATGACACTGGAGGAAAACCCCACAGCCACCGAGAGAAACCCCAACTGAATGAAAACTGTGAGGAAAAGAACCAATATTACTTGAAAGTTAGCTCTGAGGCGACCTACAGAAACACTCCCCACAGGAGACGAGCGGGAGCGACCGTTAAAGAAAACCACGTGAGTGGCTCGCGCGGCCTCAACATCGACATGAATGAACACAAATGTGTGTCTTATTGATCTTATTTGTTGTTATCCTCATCGCTTTGATTCATTCTTGCTTCATTAATTATTTAAATTACGACGAATCATGTTTTATGTCCCTGAGAAACCTTCAAAACGTTTTCGCGCCCTCTCGTGGACATCATCGAACATTGCTTATGTCAGTTTTATCAACAAGACTTTGACCGAGCGTGTCCTACATGCCCAATGTATGCCATCAGCATGTGAAATATCCTTAAAAACACTACGTTTCTTCATTCGGTAAGGTTTGATGGGCACAAATAGGGATTTTACAAAGAAACAACCAACTACTTCCGGGTTTACGAAGAGAAGAGCTTTGAATTAATTATCCACGATCAAGTCCAACATGAACGTGCCTAATGAGTGAATACTAACCAAAATTACAACTTGTGTATATTAAAACACCGAACGACTAGTGAATACAAGGGACGTTAACATCACTAGTCAGTCAGTCACGTGCACACAAAGTAACTACATTAAAGGCCATTTTTGTATGTTATGCTTATCTCGAGTATCGAGACACCTCTTATGTTGCAAGCGATATTCCTATTACACATATGGTGTCGTAATATGGGACAGGGGTTGTTTCAGAGCCTGCGGAGATGCGGTATGACTCTCTAGGTCGAGGCGAGCGTTTACTGGAAACTTCTTCTCCCATTCAGGTCCAGTGAACCTAATCTGTGATCCAACAAGAATGCGTGTGTGTTCTTGTCCGATTCATAATTCTACATACCAAGCAATTCTTTCCTGATAGGCCGAGGTGCTTGTCACATTCTCTAATCTACAACCTCAGGAGTGTCTTTATAACGCGTGGAGTAATCATCTCCTCACCTCAATAGCTTTAACGGAGACCTAAACGTCTATAAAATGAGAACTCTGAAAATCAGTAACAATATCTTACCTCGTAATGCTTCATTGTTGCAGTTTGAATGGCTTATCCCAGCGAGGTGAGAGACAAGCACGAAGTCCAATCAAGAGGAACGGAAGATGCCGCACATCCAATGGGCATTGAGATCTGAGCGTTTCCCCAACAAAGACGATCCCTACGCTCGATCTTGTCATTGGTGAAACGCTTTAGAGCTGCTTTTTTTGATCTAGTAACCAATCGGAATCCGACTAGACACGAGAAGCGTTAAACAAACATGAAGCGCCGCCTAGTGGTGATGTGAGGTGGAAACAACGCGCGTGTGACGGCAGGAATGTAAAGACAACGATTCTTTGTTATAAAACAATTCGATTGTGTGTAAAAAAAAATGCAAGGCTAATTGAAAATATGTTTGAGTTTATGTCAGAGGAAGGCCTTTATTATATATATTATTATAGAGAGTAAATTTATATAACTAAAAAAAAAAATCAACTTCTTAAAATATTAAAAATGTTTTTACTGTGAAAATGTACGAAAAATAGAGAGAAATGTTCATAATAAATCAAATAAATTGAGTTTATATCAAAGAAAGGCCTTATTTCGTTTTATGAACAGATTATTATAGAGAGGAAATTTTAAAAGAATAACTGCTGTATTAATATATATATATATATATATATATATATATATATATATAAAACTTCTTAAATAATAATGTTTTACTAGGGAAATGTACGAAAAATAGAGAGATGTTAATAATAAATAAATAAATTGAGTTTATATCAAAGAAAGGCCTTTTTATTTCGTTTTATAAACAGATTATTATAGAGAGGAAATTTATATATATATATATATATATATATATATATAACTAAATAAATCAACTTCTTAAATAATAAAAATGTTTTATCAGGAAAATGTACGAAAAATAGAGAGAAAATTAATTACAATTTATTTAAATAAAATAAATGTAAAATATTATTTTCATAAAGGTACTATCCTTAAAAATTAAAACAATGCAAAAAAAAAAAAAAACGCACTAGTTTAATAATCAACTCTTTCTGAATTTTGTAGGTCAGTCGGTCAGAAATGGATTATGCAAATGCTCGGCTTACAAAGACCAAAAGCTTCCGTTATGACGCAAATAGGCGTGTTTACATTTGTGTGTTTCATTGCTATAGTTTCTCATTTGCGAAAGGCATCCGTTTATTTTAGTTTAGTTTCGGTTTCAGAGTCCCATCATGGGTGGAGCAGCACATTCACGTGGTTTCGGGTGTGGAAACAACCAGAGACTTTGAGACATTTCTCGAACTTTCCTCACGGTTTCAAATAGGGACGTGCCGCAGCGAGGCAGAGCATTAAACCCGCAGGTGGACGAGACGACAGATCTGCAACTCAACTAATTCTGAGACCAATTTTTGCTAAAATTGTTCTATCAAATTGACGCGAACCGCGAAACACAAGCAGGACTGTGTTTGACTTTTGGAGGATATCTACTTATACAAAAAAAATAAACTCAATGGTGAAGATGGGGAAAGATTATTACAGTGTTTTGGGGATTAAGAAAGGCGCATCTGATGAGGAGATCAAGAAAGCTTATCGCAAACAAGCGCTCAAATTCCATCCGGACAAAAACAAGTCGCCCGGCGCCGAGGAAAAGTTCAAGGAGATCGCGGAGGCGTACGACGTGTTGAGTGACCAGAAAAAGAAAGACATTTATGACAAGTTCGGCGAAGAAGGTGAGTAAAATGATCCGAATCTTTCGCACTTTAACTCTCAAAGACACTTTAAGCATTTAGTTTTAGACAGTGTCGCTCGTTTGTGTGTGTGTTTAGAGATTATCTGTCTAAATGAGTGGATTAGTTGATGAGGACGGCGTCTACATGTCGAGAACATCAACCTAGTCTAGTGGATCTACTCAGGTTTGAACAGATATGTTAAATAGATCTGAGCTGTGATGATGCATTCTGATTGGCTGCTCGAGCGGCGCGTTCTGGAATGTTGCCGCTTGCTGGAAAGTTCTGATGGTCACGTGGTAGAAAAGGGCGGAGTGCTGTCAGCAGTTCTGAGCATGTTCAGTATTGTTCGGTTTCCTGGGGCTAAGGCTGTTCCTTTCTAGATTGTTTTTATACAACTCAGTTTTTGAGGAATAGAAAGGTAAAATGTGAAGTATGATTTAAACCAAGGCCATAACCATCTAGAACATTGGGGGTGGGGGTGGGGGGTGTTATTGATATTTTAATTTAAAGGAATTAAACGATTATTAGGGATTTCAGAGAGTAAAGAAAAGTAAATAAGAACAGTTCCAGGTCTAGTGTAATCAATTTAAACTCTTTGCGCACATTTTATTTTAAAATTTGCACACATGTCGTTATGTCTACTATGTCAAAAATGGGGGGGAAAAGGGTTCTTACATTACATAAACCATGTAAATATAGTGTATTTTCATTTCAAAATGGTGACATTTCATTTTTTAAAAAGTGTATTTTTCATTATTGGATATTACTGTCAGTCGTTGAACGTTTCTGTCGTAAAACAGTTTTGAAACATTTACATCGACTTACACCCCATCATGCACTCTTTCACTGCAAAAACTAAAGCGTCACATTGAAAGGGACTTTGGTTGTAATTCACTCATCTTCTGTGAACAGTAAGACCCGCCTTCTTTGATTTGATTGGTCATTGCAAACATTTTGACATTGACGAGCGCTGTGCGGCAGGTCACCCTAAAACTTTAACTTACTTTCTGTCGTCCCTTTCCTTAATGTTTATGGTGGTTATGGCCCTGATTTAAACTATAATAACTGATAGTATTAATGATGAGATTTTGCATAAAAGTATCAGTGAATTTCCATTAGGAAGAATGTGTAGTAGTTAGGTTAGGGTTAGTTATTCTTAATTGTTCTTAGGCATTGGCAGTATTAATAAAAAGTAGGTTGAATTCAGGTTCATTGGGACACATTTTCCAATCCATCTCAATGGCAAAGTGTGTCCCAGTCACCCCGAATTCACTGTAAATCCCTTGGTGCAGTATTTATACATTTTCTATACAACACCTTACAATTCTGAAATATGTGACCTCTTTGTTTACCATTGTGCAGGACTGAAGGGAGGCATCCCTGGTGGTGGAGGAAACGGTGGAAATTTCACCTACACATTCCAAGGTGATCCTCATGCAATGTTTGCAGAGTTTTTTCGGAGGGCGAAGCCCTTTCGAACACATGTTTGGCCGTAACGGTGGCATGAACGAGGATATGGAAACCGATGACCCGTTTGCTAGTTTTGGCATGGGCGGCATGGGTGGTTTCCCACGCTCCTTTAACACGCGAGGTCACGGCGGGAGACTGGAGAAAAAACAGGACCCTCCGGTGACCCACGACCTGAGGGTCAGTCTAGAGGAAGTGTTGTCTGGCTGCACCAAGAAGATGAAGATCTCCCGCAAACGCCTGAATCCCGACGGAAGGACGACACGCACTGAGGACAAGATCCTTACAGTGGAAGTGAAGAAAGGCTGGAAAGAAGGAACCAAGATTACTTTCCCCAAGGAAGGTGATGAGACCCCATCAAATATCCCTGCAGATGTGGTGTTTGTGGTGAAGGATAAGCCACATCCAGTGTACAGACGAGACGGATCAGACATCATTTATCCCGCAAAAATTACACTCAAAGAGGTAAGGCGGGTTCTTATTTAAGGGCTCTTTTCTTACTCTCTCCATACTTTCCTAATCCCGTTCTTCTCTACGTTCTCAGGCACTTTGTGGTTGCACGGTTAATGTTCCGACGCTGGATGGCCGCACAGTCAACTTTACAACCCAAGACATTGTTCACCCCGGTATGAAACGGCGTGTCACCGGAGAGGGTCTTCCTCTTCCAAAATCCCCAGATCGCCGTGGAGACTTGATTGTTGAATATGAGGTCAAGTTTCCCGAAAGATTGAGCCAGAGTGCCAAGGACACTATTGCTAGCGTTCTCCCAGCTTCTTGAGCTGTGTATACAACAATTCTGGAGCCGTTGCCATTGGGAATTTTTGGTTTCATAGTATTTAAAGGATGAATATTTGAGCTCACCCCAAAAAGGAGTCACTGAGCTGCTGAAATTCTTGAACTGTTATTTTGTAATGTACTGCCAATGAGAGACTATCTGAACCAAATCATAGCTGGACTCGACTTGTTTATTTGTCTGTGTCATGTACATTTTGAACCCATGTTTCCTTTGGGTCCAAGTCTCCAGCTGCGACCTCTTGGCTAACGTTTTGTTGTGAACTACACACTTCTAAGTTTACGTATTCCAAAGATGGACGGTAGAGTATTTTGTGATGTGCAGGGCTATAATAATATAGTTTTCTATAAGCAGTCTGATGCTATGGATGTCTTTCTGTGAAAGCAGCATTAACCTTTTCTTCTAATACGGTCTAATGTGACCATTTAGGGATGACGCTATAAGTCATTTCCATTATGGTGGTGGCGCAGAGTGATCCATGCTTGGATCCTCCCACTGCTAAGAACATGAAACAGCACTTGATGCAGAAGTTATATTGTCAGAAACTCAATCAAAGTCAGCTAGATGACAAATTTGTAAATAAAATTAAAGAAATTATAGAAGCTTCTAACTACTGATATTGTGTTTCTTTTCTCATACAGAATGAAATGGGACTTTTTCTGTTTTCTCACCAGAATTTATTGTTATTGAATTTGTTGGTTCACAAATTCTTTGGGGCACTTCTGTTTGTTTTTTTCTCATTACAACATATATTTTTCACTTTTAAGTCTGTAGCATAAAGGCAATAGCTAAACTTGAAATGTGAGATAATGTGTTGCGTAATGAGCTGTTTTTAAAGGGGACTTAATGTGCCACAAGATGTAATAGAAGTTTCAGCTCAAACTATTCACAGATCATTTATTATAGCTTGTCTAATTTGCCCAAATTTGGGTGTGAGCAAAAACATGCCATTTTTGTGCGTGTCCCTTTAAATGCAAATGAGCTGCTGCTCTGCCCCCTTTTCCAGAAGAGGGCGGAGCTTTAACGTTTTTCAGTTGTTCAACAACAACAAAGCAGGAGAATCTCACGCAACCAAAATGAGGATTGTCAGTAACGATGTTCATCCTTACATTGTTCAAACTGGAGTCGACACTGATGTAGAAGCTCAGGAAGAAGTTACAACTTTTAGACGTTTCTGAACGGTTAGTGGATAAATTTATGTAATTGCTGCGGAGTTGATGCAACTCATCACTAGCATGTGCCGTCATGTTAATTTTATGTGCAAATCCAGCGTTGAATTGACCCTCGCTTGTGAAGCAGTCTGGTGTAAATTGACGGCATAACAACTCTTCATCTTCTCTAAAGCAGCCTAACATGGCCCCACCCCTTTTTGTGTGTTCTTGGGGGCGGGGTTTATGTAAATGATGTCACTAACCTGGGAACAACCCGTATAAGCAAGGAATGCGTCGCAATATATTACTGTATTGATATATTGACCCACAGCCTTATTTAAAGCCTTGTTCCATGTGCCCCTCCAAAGGTCTCTGCACTGCTCTGTTACAATGTGATGTGGATCCAACATCATGTTTGCACTCTCAACAAATGAAATACAACTACAACTGACTTAAAGCCACACAGCTTGGAATCAACTGCAAATAAAAGATATTAAATCTCTGAAGAATTTCTGTGATCAGTGTTTTCTTTAGTAGGTCAGTTAAAAAGACCATAAACGTGCATAAAACCCAAGAGTCAAACCACCCAACTAAAGAAAAGGAGTTTTAAATAGATTGATTAAAATAAAACAAGATTTGAAATGTTACAGATATCACACTACTTTAATAAAACAATTACTTTTTTTTATCATCTGTCTTAATTTATGTGTATTGAAAGTATAAATCACTCAAATATACACTGATCCAAAAATCAAGGCAGTTAAAAACTTAAAAAACACAAATAGATTCTCGTAAGAGTATTGACAGATGTCAATGTATAGCATGTTAACTGAAATTTGCAGCTGAGACTATCATTTAACATCAAAGTAGTGATAGAATCATCTTTATAATAATGGCACTTCCTGTCCTGAATTTGGATGGTGCAGTCTTCAGCGTTTCTTGATGGTGTATCTGAAGAAATTCCTGTACGGCTGTCTGTCCAGTACGAGAATGAGATGAGAGATTATTTTAACCTGGTTAGAAATATTAGAACATGTCCAGGTAATATTTCAAAATCAATTAATATTATATTGCATAAAGAAAGTTTCTGGTTAATTTCAGAAGATAAATGTATAAGAAATGAAAAATTATCTTATTATTAAGTAGGTGAGAGATGATTTTCTGGTAGACTGTCTGTAATGATGTCTGACCTTATTATTGAGGACATAATAGATCAGGAAGAGGATCTCCAGCTCCTTCCTGCCTTCAGTGAAGAAACCCAAGCCCACCACAACATGCAACATACGCAATAATCGCATAATCTCTCATGCTCATGGTCACCCAAATCTCATTGTATATTAACATATTTGTAGGTTTATTTTTTGTGTGCATAAAAACATTTACATGGTCTCATTGTGGTGAAATTAATATTAATATGTCATCCCTCAGTTACTCTTTAACCATGCTTGTCAAAGTATGTAAAGCTGTTTCTAAACATAGACATCTTCATTCCTGTGAACTCCATAAACCATATTTGAATCTGATATCATTCAGTTAATGTGAACAATATCTTGTGGATAAATAAACATGTAACATGTGTATGATTAAAACTTTAATTATATGATCATATTTTCGTCATCATAATTATGAACATATAATCTGTGAAGTGGCCAGTCGAGTATATGAAGATACATGGAGAAACAGCTGACGAAAAAAGTGTAATTCAACAATATGTTGAATGTATGCAATAAAGCAACAGAAAAATACAAGGAAACAAGTACATTATTTACTGATTAATATTAATATGCAAAAAATTACATCTACTGTATTCATCACACTAAATATTCTTAAAGTTAACTAAAGGATGAATGTGAACTAAAGTAAACAAAATCACTTTAGGGGTCTTGAGTAAAATAAATCACACACGGGTCGAAAAGAATGAGGCAACAAAACTTCCACCGAGAAACTAATAGTAAAGAATGTTATAAGATTTATATAAAAAAATAATAGCTATAAAATAAGAGCAGAATAACATTTGGCTAATTGCTCATTTACAGGCAGAAGCTGAGACTGGTGTTAATATCTGAAAGTGTTGATTCTGTTGTAGTGGAAATTTACTGTATGATTATGGCACTTCATTCATTTCCTGAATATGGATGCTGCAGTCCTCAACTTTTTTTCTGGACACTTTTGATGTTGTCGGGTCCACAGCAAAGACGTCTGAAGAACTTCCTGTACTGCTGTCTGACCTGGACAAGAATGAGACGAGAGGAGCTCAGTGACTTCATGACATCAATTTAATGTCTGAAACTCATCAACTATATTAGAATTATTAACATAATAAACAGGCAAGAAAAGGTGTTTTAAGAGACTAGAGTTTCACTTTTTCTTTCTTATACTGCACAGCAAAATCCCCAGTGTTATTTAACATGTTCAGTGTTCATATGTGTCCATATTACAGAGTTTACAAATAACACTGAAGCAGTGTTCACATTAATTAGGTAATTAAGTGATTTTTGAGCATTAATGATGAACACCTGCTGTTAACAAGCAGAATAGCTGAAGGACAGAGAAACAAGAACAGAAAAAAAAGAAGAGACGAGAACAAACAAATGACTTCAGCTGGAGCCTCATTCTTTTTTTAATTCTCGTTTTTGATTTGTTTTGTTGTGTCTAAATGCAGTATTTTTTGGGGGTACAGTGTATTACTGCTGTAGTTATCAGCATTATTAAAATTACACGTCAAGCACATAATCAGAACTCTAGACTCTGAATAAGAAAAGTGATGCAGGTCACTACATCATCATAACGCAACAATCACGACCTATTCATAGTTTCCTTTGCCATAACAAAAGTGCTTTATAAACACAAAATTGCATTAAATATAAAAAACAAGGGCCAAGAGCTCAACTAAAATCAAACACTGATCACCATAATTTCAAAGCATTCAAGCATTCAATAATCATTCAATAAAACATCTACATCTAAGCCTTCGTTCTCAATAAGCACTTCTGTAGACGTATGACAGAAATAAAGTCAAACTTGTTAGTATTAAGTGTGATAATGTGTAAAGTCTGCTCTCTTCTCTTTTTTTCTGTTCTTGTTTCTCTTTCCTTAAGTGATTCTGCTTGTCTAATTTTCATTCATGGAGATAACTTGAACAATTAGCCATGGTTTAATGAAAAATATAGTTTAAAAGTAAAACATATATGGTGCTAAATTGAGTGATGACTGACCTCATTATTGAGGACACAATAGATCAGGAAGATGAAGGTTCCCTGCTGGGAGTTCAAGATCAGGAAGAGGATCTCCAGCTCCTTACTGCTATTAGTGAAGAAACCCAGAATCCAGGGGCAACCAAGAACCACAAACTGAGCCAGAGATTTAAATGTCATAGTCCTGCAGAAAATTAATGTGCCTTTATTGACTACATATATTTTTTATATAGAGTGATCAAATCATAATGTTTGTTACTTGGTTTGTTTCATCTGTGAAACTTCAGCGTTCAGATTTTTCAAGGTTGAGTTCAGAATGATGATGATGCAGAAGAAGAGAATCATGTTTAACTGTAAGATAAAAAAACAGTAATTAATCATTTATCACTGTTTTCGTTTTAATATAAAGTCATGATGAGAAATGTATTTACAGCTAGTATGACGCAAACAGGTCCCAGAAAACTCCAGATAAAACCTCCATCCCTTTTAATCCAGCAGCTGTTTGGAAGAAGATACAGACAAAAATGATCAATGAACAAACACACAAGCATCACTTGGTGTTCATCTGGGAACCACCATATTCTACGCTAACACTGTTTCAGTGTTAATTTTAACACCTGCTGGTGGTTCCCGTATGAACACCGAGTGGTGTTGATTTAACACGGAGGAATTTATTGTGTGGATGAACATGTTGGTCACTGATCCACTCAAACTAAACTCACTGTTCGCTGCCGTAACCTTCAGGAACCACTGCAGCAGACACGCCCACCACAACCAGAGCAACCGTATATCCAATTACACACAGGAATCCAGTGCTAAGCACCTCCCTCTTTTTGGAGCTGATCTGTGATAGGTTCTTCACACAGATGAAGAGCAGCACAGCTTCAATGAACATCCACACAAAGCCGGAGAGAAAGAGGAAGTGCAGCACACCTGATATCACGGCACACACCACCTGGAGACCATGAGAGACGGTTATGATGATTCTCAGTGAGGCTGTGCTGAGCTGTAGGGCTCCTTCATCATTCTCACCTGCTGAGGGCGTATGAGGCTCAGGAACCGTTGTGTGAGCAGGAACAGAAGGTGAGCCAGCAGAAGACTGATGCAGAGGTTGATTCGAGCCACATTATTCACTCCAGGACTCCACTGACAAAGGGCAAAGGTCAACAGGGCCAAACTGAAGAACACCAGCCCCACGATCACACACACCAAATTCAACAGATCCAGCAGTGAGTCGCTCTGAGAAAACATGTCAGAGTACATGAGTGCCAAATCTGTGCTGTTCTTCAATGGTCACTATAAATGTTCTCGTACCTCTGATGGTCTGCTGGTTTGCATGATGAGAGCGAATGTGGACAGATGAACACAGGAACACACAGTGTAGCTGCTGTTGGTCTCTAAAACAGAACAACCATCTGCAATCCACTCGCTGATACTCCAGTACACACAGGACAGAGAACCGTTGGGGTCCAACTCCTGCAGAAAGAAGAAAGAACATCCAGAAAATATGACAACACTGAATATTAGATGTTTTCAGATGTTCTCAGGTTGGACAGAAACACATTTCAGTCTCTCACTCTGATGTGTTTGAGGGTGAAGTTGACTGGTTTGGTGAGTTTAGTGTTGGTGGTTTTGGGAAGAGTAGCTGAGATCACAGTGGACATCATGGTTTTAATTGTGTGATCTGATGTGTTGAAGAAGTCGAGCTTCAGTAGATTATCCATTGTGCTGTAGCTCATGAAAGCCACAGCAGCTGATCCTGTGTGACAGAAACAGAAGAAACTTGAATTCAACACAATGAAAAACCACTTCTAATGTGTTTAGTGATAGATCTTCTAAAATATGTTTATTAAAACATCTCACATACTTGTTTCATTGTTGTTCTTGGCGATCCCAATGAGATCGATGTCCACAGAAGAGTTTGTCGTGTCAAGTCGAGGGATTTTATTTAAGGTGACATTTGGTCCAACCATGAAGATTTCAACCTCTGATTTAGAAAATAAGCAGTTGCGATTCGCAAATGTGCAAATAGAAAAATGTGTGAAATTAAGTTTAAACTATTCTGTTTACGTTAAAACAAAGTTTTGTAACATCAAATGTTACTGATTTAATCACTTGTTGATTTAATCTTCTAAATGACAATGTAAAAATAAGCACTATTAAGGTCATTTGAGAGGTCAAAGGTTAGATCATACTTTTATATATTTATACTTTTACACAATTATATATTTGCTGTAGCTGCATTTTTCATTGCTGTCACTGGTGATCCACCGCTGGTTTAGGCTGCTTTAGGCACAGCACAGTGAAATCTGTCTGTAAAGAGCGTCGCTATTGAACAGGCACAATATATAGTGAATTGTTATTTTTTATATTTTTTATATTATATTTATATTTTGGGTTTGTATGTTTTATTGACTCGACTTTATTGTTGTTGATTAATGTATTTTTGTATGTTCACTTGCTGGGATCCCAGGAACAGTATCTTGATAGTTTCTAATGTTGATCCAAGTAAACAAATATATAAACTCCCTGACGTCATATTTCATCATCAGTAATAACTGTCTCTCCACTGACCTACAGCAGCAAGAGCAAAACTGACATTGTCACTCGTGTTCGTCGGCTTCACCAATGTAGAAATGAGTTTCTCCATGGCTTTTAACACACGGTTTCCGTAGAAGGCGAGTTCAGCTGAGCTGACTGATGATGATGGTAAAATCTTTGTAGCGTTGAGCACCTTATTCAAAAGGTCGGTCACAGTCTAATTGATCAGAAAAATACAGTGACTGAACATGTAAAGATCAAGACAATTAATCAGAACTGTGATGTCAGTCATTATGTAACTGACAATTATTTTTGATTATTTGATCATTTTTTCTCTTGAAGACTCACATTCAAAGGAAGCTCTTGATCTGTAATGCTCTCGATCTGATCAAGAATATTTTGAAGACATTCTATATTCTGAAATCAAAATTCAGAAGAAATTGATGATTTTGATGATGAGTGCCTCTGAAATAAGAGTGTTTTTGAATGAATCTGTTGAGTGAATAATTCAAAGACACATGCATTTTTTAAACATTTGTCTCCATCTACTGGTGAAAAGATGAAGATCTTTATTGGAAGTATCAAGTTACTTTCTAAAGCTGCTTTTCTGTATTTTCTCACTACTGTAGACAGTGATTTTATAATAAACTTCCGTCACAGAAGTACTCAAATAAAAGTTTATGTTTGAAACAGAAGTAACAACAATGTGTGTTTGAAAAGACTGTTTGTGTTTGTTTCATAGCTTTACATGACAATTATTTATCATTTAATTCTGCTTGGGTGAGAGTTTAACATTTCCCAGCACATTAAATGCCTTATTTACCAGCAGACCAATGAGAACGCAGAACAATGATGATGATTATCCTCACAGCAACAGAGACTATAGGCTCCAGAGCTGTTGTGGACCCGCGTACCCAAACCCTCCATAACTGCAGAAAATTACAATCATTTACGAAATAAATGAATGATGGACAGCTACATATTTCCATCATTTCTCATTACACTCATATCTCCAGTGTGTTGCACTGCTTTAGTTTGACTATTTTTGATAGGAGCTGTGAGTCCATCTCTACAACTTTAATTTCAGAAACTTACGGAGCATTCTTCCGGCAGAGTTGTATCTGTACCTGCAATGACAGAAATCAGCATGAAGACAATAATGCAATAAACTGCAAAACTCTGAAAAATAATCACCTTTCTTACAAAGCAGCTATTTCAGCAGGAATTCATCAAACAGAGTCAAAATGAAAAAAAAGATGCAATTTGTGAAATATCAATCTAAAAAAAGAACAATAATGGAAAATGCAACCGTGAGTATGACGAGCAGGGCGGACGAGCGCCGTGAGGGAACGGCGAGAGGCCGGTGATGCAAGTGATAATGAGCGTCAGCTGCGTGCTGCACCGGTCTCGTGTCTCTCACGGAGGAGCTCCTGAAGCATAAAAGAGGAGCGACGACAGTGAAGGACAAGAGAGGACCAGGCCTGGACTTTATGTTGTGTTTTTATTATGTTTGTGTGGCCAGCAGTCGGCATGAGGAACTGCCACCATTTTACTTTCGTTTTGTTGTTTGTTTATTTATTTGATTAAAAGTTATGTTTAACGTCCGCCGCTTCCCGCCTCCTTCTTCCCGTACTTAAGAACTCTGTGTTACAGTGACCAAGAGTGTGGGGACAACCAAAAAAAAAAGCATGAAACTAAAATGTAAAGGTGATTATGTCACTCTATGTCCTTTCATTCTGTTCAAAATGTGTAAATAATATCATCATCATCATCATCTTCATCATGCATTGGAGACTCAAACTATCAAACATGATTTCTCTTAATAACAGCTTGTACACAGATGTTCATGAAAATGTCTAATGATGAAACTGCACATTTCACAGTCTTCTTCCCAAGTTTATACCTTTAAACACAAACAGACTCACATCCTCAAACATTCAGTCAAAACACAATCCAGACATCAGACTACATTACCAGCTGAGCTCGTCTCTGGTGCGACTGTTGTGTCGGTGCTGATGGTAGAAACAACTGAAAAATAATGACTGATGAATACTATGAACAAAGACACAAATAACACGAAGAGCTTATGTGAATATAATTACCTGCACAGTATGCTGAAGAACAGAGAATTGGTCTAACCAGCTCATAGACATAATAATTGTCTGGACAGGCTTTGACTTTAATGGGAAAAGACCCGAAATAGCAGCAGTAATTGTTCCAGTGACCGCAGACATCTCGAGTGACGACTCCATCCTCAACTCTTGGGTGTCCATCAGGAATCCACAGTGGGACATTAGTGCCACAGCTATACTGATCAACACACGTGTCTGGGATCTGAGCGCTCATGCTGTTAATGAAGAGACGATACCAGCCGCTCCAGGAGACAGACTGGTCACACATGCTTTTATGTGTATTACTGATGGCTCTCCATGGTTCGTCCAGCTCAGTGTAGTTGTAGCAGGGGTCAACAGAAGAATAAGCTGTTATGAAAACAAAAAATGTATTGCTTAAAAAAATATATAATGCTTTTTTGTAAAATCTAATTACTTCACTGTGGCTAGAATTACAATAAAACAGCACTTAACCAGAGGCCTCAGTGAACATCCAAGAGCACCTTAAGATGACTTAATGATTTCAAATAAGACAAAACAAGCTTTTGTCTGAAATTACATTCTTATTTTGAAAAGTATGTTCTGTATGAGTGTGTGGAGTATGAATGTAATTTGGACATATTACACTCATCATGTTGTCATTATCATGTGACCCACCAGCGTCAATTGCATCATCATTTACAAATCCTCTACCGTGGCCTCATGGGATAGTGAAGTGTGCATTTATCCTGAACGTCACGATCAAACAGGCAAGCAGGTCTCACTTCGTCCATTTGTCAGAGAAGTGTTAACAGCAGAATGAACTGATGGCATTATCTATGGACTTTTGACTAACGTAGCGAGTTCCTTTTATTGGGGGCATTTTATTCAATCTTAACCTTAATACTGTCTACATCAACCCAAACATTTATAGAGCGATTGTACATAAAAATATACATTTTAATAATACAACATTACATATCATTTATTTTCGTTTACTTCTCATCTATACGTTCATGCTGTATTTTGAGGGATATGAAGTACTCAAAATTCCTCAACTACACCATCAGCATACATGTGGAAAATTACATTTTTTATGAAAAAAATAAACACTTCAATGATGACCAAAATTAAATATGAATTGTTTCCAGATATTGATCTAGGTGTTAGAGAGAGAATTCTGCCATCTGCTGGTTAGAAAAGAGCTTGTAGAGATTATAGTTTGAGAAATAAAGGGGTAATAACCATATCCAAATGTAAAAAAAAAAAAACCTTTAGAATAAGAAATTAATTTTAAAACTTAAATAAAACAAACAAACAAAAACAACAACAAAAAACATCAATAAACAGATGAAGAGGAGTGAAGGAAGAGTGAACACACACCTACGGTATGTCTGTGTGTGTGTGTGTGTGTGTGTAATCATGTTTTTTTCACTCTGCTGTTGTGCTCTAGTACCAGGCCTTCATTTATGTGTGAACATTTTTAGATTTTTGCAGGAATTATTGATTTTATTTGCCAATTTCTTCTCTCTGTGTGTGTGAGTGGTCATTTTCATTCCACATCACATTTGTGCTCCAGTGCCAGGTCTTTGTTGTGGTCTAGACATTTTCCGATTTATTTCTTTTATTTGACAAATTTTAAAAAAAATACTAAATATTTATTTTTTCGTATTTCCCATTCATTTTCAATTGGGGTCATATTGACCCCAAAGACCAAATTAGTAAAAAAAACAATGTTACGTACCTCGAATCAAGCCCAGGTTTTTTTTGTGTTTGTACCTGAACACCATTAAGACTATAATGACTTTGTTTAGAAAGTAATGTCTGTTTCTCTTCAGCACAATGAAAGTCTCTTTGATAAATACTTTAGTACATGTGCTTGTGTGTTGTTAACTAACTATATATGAGAATATGAAACATTTATAATAAAAGTAATTTAAAATATAAGAAATATGTGTGTATATACTGCATGAGTAATTTCATGTTCAGTGTTTATAAACATGCAATACCGTATCTGATCACACTGATATTATGAAGTGTATTACTGAATGTACAATTACATATATTGTAATAATTAAATATAATGTCACATATTTTTCAATATACCAAAGCATCAATTCCTTATGTATTATTCAGTGTATTGTAATATATCAACATTTAACATTATTCTGTATAATTTCAATATATCACTAAATCATTTAATATATTGATCATATTCTTTGCATAAGGGTAGCCTCTACAAAACTGCACACTTTACTTCATTTCTAACATCTTCCCCTACAGACACACACACACACACATATTCACAGATCAGATCATCACATTCATCAGACCAGAGAATAAACCAACAGAGACACAGTGTGTTTCATTACCAGGTGAGACGGTCACTGGTGTGACAGTTGTAGAGCTGATGGTGATGCTGCTAACGTCTGAAAGATTGGATGAAAAGTGATTAATGAACAGAAACACAAATATTATCAATGTGTAGAAAGAGATCATGTGAATATAATTACCTGCACAGTATGCTGAACAGAACACTGCTGGACTAACCAGTTTATAGACATAATAATTGCCTGGACAGGCTTTGACTTTAATGGGAAAAGACCCGAAATAGCAACAGTAATTGTTAGCGTGACCGCAGACACGTCGAGTGACGACTCCATCCTCAACTGTTGGGTGTCCACCTCGTATCCACAGTGGGATATCAGTGCCACAGTGACCATAAGGAACACACGTGTCTGGGATCTGAGCGCTCATGCTGTTAATGAAGAGACGAAACCAGCCGCTCCAGGAGACATCAGGTGAGTCATCACACTTGTAGTTATCTGTATTACTGATGGATCTCCATGGTTCGTCCAGCACAGTGTAGTTGTAGCAGGGGTCAGACAGATTAGCTGATATGAAAATATTTTAAGAAATCATTACGTTATTTTTAGTAAAATATTATTGTTTTAAACTATTATAAAACTATCCAGAAGTGCAGCTTTACTCATTCCTATCTATATCTATCAATTTTTATTTCCCATTAACAGAATTAGTCCATAAAGGGGAAGCAGAACTGACAAACTTGAGTAATACAGAACAAGTGAACATTAATAGCAGCCGTTCACATACATCACATGCACATTCCTTCAAAAATGTATTAAAAATATTAATTATCACCAAAAACACCCGTTTTCCAATATGTTAAAGGATTAGTTCACTTTAAAATTTCCCCAAGCTTTTCTCACCGTCAAGCCATCCTAGGCGTATATGACTTTCTTCATTCTGATGAGCACAATCTGAGTTATATTAATAAATATCCTGAAGAATCCAGGCTTTATAATGGCAGTGAACGGGATCAACAAGTATGAAGACCTGAAGACCTGAGCTGAAGAAAGTGCCTCTGATGCATTTGTGTAAAAAAATAAAAACATATTTAACAAGTTATGAAGTACAATTTCTATTTTCTGCCAGACCGCCTTTTGCATTCAACTTATGAAGAAAGTGTAAACTGGCGTCGTGTCAGTTACACTTTTCGTAAGTTAAATATGGAAGGAGTTGTATGTAGCATAAGCTTTATGAACTTTGAGTTTCACACTTTCTTCGTAAGTTGGATACAAAAGGTGGTCTGGAGGAAGCTAGATATTTTACTTCATATCTTGTTAAATATGGATATATTTTTTTTACACAAACTGTCACACCGTCAACGTCACCAATTCGCACAACTCCACCTACACGTTCACACTCACCGGAATACTAATCGTCCGCACCTGTCCGCAATCACGTCACGCCCTACTTAACACACTCACCCACGCCGCCAGTTGTCTGATCTCGTCTGTCACGGACTACAGACTTACCTGCCTTGCTTACCTGATCATCCTCTGTTCCTGTACTTCGGATAGTCCTTCTGTCGCTCATCAGGCGTGTACCCGGACCGCTGGACAGCACTCCATCAGCCTGCAATCCGAAAGAGAGACATTTCATGCATCCAGCTAAGTCACCAGCCAAATCCCGAACTGTACAACCGTACCATACCATACCACCCCATACCATACCGTTTACCTGTGTTTGCTGAATGCATTTATAATAAAACCCTGTCTAAACTTTACCATCTGTGTCTGAGTGATACACAAACGCATCGCTTCACTTCAGAAGGCCTTTATTAACCCCCAGAGCTGGGTGGAGTTTATGATAGATGGATCTGGAAGAAGGCAATTTCTTGATCTAACACTCATTTGGGAATGTCATATTTATTAATATTTCTCCGATTGTGTCCATCAGAAAGAAGAAAGTCATATACAGCTAGGATGGCTAGAGGGTGAGTAAAGCTTGGGGAATTTTCATTTGAAAGTGGAAAATTCTTTAATACAGGTCCAAATTAATTTCTACATTTTCTGAGCTGACATTTACAGAAGCTCAACAATCTACAGATCTGCTCATTTATGGCCAAAACACCACAATACTTTACCAACTGCTGTTGTCTCTTGTGTGACAGTTATACAGGCCAAAACATCTGAAAAAATGATAATCAATGCAAATTAATCAAATTAGATGCAATTCCTGTTTCAGAAATTCCAATCATTAGATCAATGTCGATCAATCAAAACATGAAGTCTTATTCAGCTTCTTCTGAGTTGCGTTTGGGAGGAGAAACATGGTTAAATATCTTAATGAGATTGGAAATGCATAACAACATATTTATTAACAAAGATGAGGACCTGCTTATGTGTTATTTTCACAGTAATAATAATATAACAAGCAAAAAAACACTGTTTAGTGACTTACACAGCGTGACAGAGATGATAGTCTGTGCTTTCATAAAACCTGCATCAAATATGAAGAAAAAAACTATAAAAACTACTGAAAATGTATTTGATTGAATTGCAGCTTTGAGTTTGAGAAAGTGACATTCATCATCAGACGACAGTTCATGTCATAAATGTTTTTACAGCAATGAGAAGCACTTTTATAATATATTCACCTTCATGAAGAGAGGGAGTCGTTGTCAGTTTAGTCATTCTGCTGTATTTCTCTTTATAAAAATACATCATTCAGAGGACGAGTTTCCTTTACAGTCCAGAGGAGAAAAAACAAACAAATTACCCATAACTATAGTTTGTTTGAGTCAAACACATTAACTTTTCAATACATGTACAGCAGTTAAAAATTAGTCACAAGGTGACGCCATTAAGCCACTTTATCTTACTTCTGTTTGTGAAAAGAAAGAGCTGTAGAGTTTTGTGTTTGTACTCATTGCAGGACCGTCGCTAGACTCTGTTTATTCCCTGTGAAATCCCACTGTCCCTTCAGTAAAATATTACTCATCTTTGGCTGATGGTGGTGGAGATTGTTTTTTACCGACATGCTCATCATTTCAACTATTATTTGTGTTTTCTGCCGGCTGTTTACAACTATAGGCATTCGCTAGTCGCTATTGATCTAATTTGTCTAAAGTCATGATCACTTCAGGAATTTAATGGCTTTGCTGAAAAAAAAAACAAACAAAAATTAATCGATGAATTAAATGTAGACATTTGAAGAGATTTGGCTGGCTGAGCAAAATGGAAAGGTGATGTTGTACAATGCTGATCAAGCATAAAACAAACTTATATTGTAAATTCATACACATTCATATCAACGGACACTCTCTTTATAATAACTGAAGCTGTCGATCACACAGCACGAGACTATCTGGACTCTCGCCTAAACTCCTGTTATAATCATTGACACTATTCAATAACCACTTGCTGTATTTACTTCATGTTCGTATTGTTAGTTATGATGAAATCAACATTGGTTGGTGGTAGAGCCTGGCAGATCCGTAACATTAATCAGTCCCTCCAGAAAAATACTGGGTCAGAAATCCTTGATTATGCGGCACGTTTTCTTAAAAAATGCGATGGAATATGCAGGATATTTTTGCAATTTTATGCAATGAAACTTGCAAAAACTGCAGTTTGATGCAAAAGAGGAAAAAAAGTTAAAAAAAAATAAAATGTGTGCTTCCTGTTTTACAGAGGTAGCGATACAAAACAGACATCTTCTGTTAAATGAAGTGCTTCCAATGCACAAAGTGCATCTCTTATTGCAACGTGAATCATTTCACATACTACTAATACGCAGCGTTGTCTGCGGTCCGACACGCAGTTGCAAAAATTTGCCCCCACTGTCATGTGACACACCGGGAAACTGCTTCACGCGGTCTTTTGCGCTTATTTTGTTTCACTGCGGGGTTTGCAGATGATGTTCACGTAGCGTAATTACGTCACTTCATTAGGGCATACTGGCAATATTGGAGATTCAGGAGTGAAATGACTATTATCTGCTCATCTACCTGAGAAAACACATTCTGTTATTTCCTTCTACTCAAATTCAAATTCATATTCAGACATAAAGACATTTTATACTTATCAAACCAACATGAATACGAAGGTCACAAAGGTGAACTTGGCACATTTGCATTGCTTGAACTTTTAAAAGATTTATTCAAAAGCTAATCTTCAAAAAAAGATTTGTGCTCAGTGTGAAAAGTTTCATAGGAACTTATTGTTATCACACTAAATTTATGTCCATTTTGGGGCGTGAAACCTTTGAACCCAATTGATTTTCATGGCAATAAGGGGAAAATAATTGCGGTTTACTTGTGTGAAACACAACATTTTTCAACTTTTTGCTAAAATATATGGGATTTTTTAAAATGAAAATACAGGGATTATGAAATCATGCTAGCCACGCATATTTTGCTTGCTGAAATCGTCAGTTTATGCGGCGAAAGTGCAGCGTATTTGAAAAAATGCGACCCCCTCATAAATATGAAATCAAGCAACCACATAATCATGTTTTTCTGGAGGGACTGATTAATAGGCATTTCTTCTGTCGGCAAGGCTTCAAAATTATTATTTATTATTATTATTAAATATTAATTAATTATTTATTTATTATTCTTTTCTTTTTTGCCATTTTCTCTAGTTTGGCCTATAAAGAAAATGCTTGCTTTATTCCTGTTTTCTGCTTCTGCATATTATAGATCTAATTGGATAAATTAATCAGGTACCCCAAATTTCTAATTAATCCCCTTCAATTCCTGTAAATTATCATCAAGTGTCCAACTTGGAATATTACCAAAATTCCCCCAACTTAACTTGCCATGGAAATTTTCCGAAAATTTTCCACCCTAAGGAAACTAAAGACCGGAATGGGGAGATCAGTTCATTCTAGCAGCTGAAAACTGTGTCAAGTGCTAAAAAAGTGATTTAGTTTGTCACTTGAATACTGATGTTTGTTCTGTCTATCCATCAATTTGATTTTGATTCAGTAACTCTTGCTACTGTAACGCTCGGGTAGACGGGAAGACGAGGGTAACGAATAACAAGCAGGTTTATTTACAGACGATGAACACGTAACAGCGTGCATAGCACAAACAATTACCGACAATGGATGAGACAAGGGGAGGAACTTAAATATACATTTAATACATGACGAGGTTTAAACGACAGGTGATAGACAGGTGATGACAAATTAATTACACATGGTGAAGACTAAACTAGACATGACGAAACAGGCTGAACTAAACATGACAGCAACATACATGTGACAGCTACATTAAACAGTCCTTTGAAATTAAGAATATCAACATAATTACTCAAAATAACATATAAATCACAGGCCAGCACGTATGATACAGTAGAGTTGTTTTTACAAGCTGATATACTTCATCATCATGAATATTAGAGATTAGATAATCTACAGGATTTCCCCTGCACAACATGTAAACTAAATTACTCGAAACACGATTCACTAACACTAATAAAGACTAAACTACTGCGAGTGATAGTGACATTTTATTCTCATCTGATATGTGAAGTATTTCAAGAGTCTTACCTGATATGAGTTTATCTTTAAATCATCTTCGAGTGAAGACGCGTAAATATTGGAGATTCAGGAGTGAAATGACTATTATCCGCTCATCTACCTGAGAAAACACATTCTGTTATTTCCTCCTGCTCAAATTCAAATTCATATTCAAATTCAGACACAAAGACATTTTATACTTATCAAACCAACTTGAATACAAAGGACACAAAGGTGAACTTGGTACATTTGCATTGCTTGAACTTTTAAAAGATTTATTCAAAAGCTAATCTTCATAAAAAGAAGCCAAATATTTGTGCTCAGTGTGAAACGTTTCATTGGAACTTATTATTATATTGTAAAGTCTAGTTTGCTGCAAATACTTGGTCAGGTCTGAAAAGGTCCACCTCTGTGATCCTAGTTGAGATCTTAGATATCTTATGTGATTTGAGTGTAATCATTCAAAGTGAACATTTGCGTTTTGTATGGATTACTTTCACACAACATTTATGTCCATTTTGGAGCATGAAACCTTTGAACCCAATTAATTTTCACCTTGAGAAACGCCTTATTTCTTTATTTCCATTCGCTGTGACCAGATAAACTCAGATCTGACCACTACTTTACATCTTAGATGCAAATACACCAGGGAGTAGATGAATGCCTGACGTCATTTGAGCTAATATTTAATCATTTCATTTTATTTGTTGCTGATATAGCTCATGAGAATCCCCAAAATCATCCCTTATTTTTTGAGAAAAGACTTGTGATTGATAATTATAGTTTTTCAGGTTTTTAAAGGAGGAAGAGGCAGAACGCCTGAACTGCATCAAATTGTTTTTTGTAATGAAGTGAATTTTTTCCAAACAAATTGCAAGTAAATGATGATACAACATACGCAATAATCGAAAGTTTCAGATCAAGATCTTCCTCACTCACACTGAAACCAAACCGTTCAATATCTGCAGAAGTTTATCTCTCAAACAGGAAAAGTGTATGAAAATCCTGTCAAACAGCTTGAAATTTTAATAGATGGCATTAACAAATACAGTAATTTTGGCATTGGATTGAGAAACATTATTGATTACCAAAAATAAATATGTTTCCACACCGTGAGGGTCATTATAAGATAGTTATAAGATTATAACATTGGTTAGTTTATATAATTTATATCAAATGAGCTCATGGTCACCCAAATCTCATTGTATATTAACATATTTGTAGGTTTATTTTTTTGTGTGCATAAAAACATTTACATGGTCTCATTGTGGTGAAATTAATATTAATATATCATCTCTCAGTTACTCTTTAACTATGCTTGTCAAAGTATGTAAAGCTGTTTCCAAACATAGACATCTTCATTCCTGTGAACTCCATAAACCATATTTGAATCTGATATCATTCAGTTAATGTGAACAATATCTTGTGGATAAATAAACATGTAACATGTGTATGATTAAAACTTTAATTATATAATAAATTCATCATCATAATTATGAACATATAATCTGTGAAGTTGTCAGTCGAGTATATGAAGATACATGGAGAAACATCTGACGAAAAACATGTAATTCAACAATATGTTCTTAATATTTAATAGAAAGTCAATAAAGCTACAGAAAAATACAAGGAAACAAGTACATTATTTACTGATTAATATTAATATGCAAAAAATTACATCTACTCTATTCATTACACTAAATATTCTTAAAGTTAACTAAAGGACGACTGTGAACTAAAGTAAACAAAATCACTTTAGGGGTTTTGAGTAAAATAAATCACACACGGGTCTAAAAGAATGAGGCAACAAAACCTCCACCGAGAAACTAATAGTAAAGAAAGTTAAAAAGATTTATTTCAAAAATAATAGCTATAAAATAAGACCAGAATAACATTTGGCTAATTGCTCATTTACAGGCAGAAACTGAGACTGGTGTTAATATCTGAAAGTGTTGATTCTGTTGTAGTGGAAATTTACTGTATGATTATGGCACTTCATTCATTTCCTGAATATGGATGCTGCAGTCCTCAACTTTTTTTCTGGACACTTTTGATGTTGTCGGGTCCACAGCAAAGACGTCTGAAGAACTTCCTGTACTGCTGTCTGACCTGGACAAGAATGAGACGAGAGGAGTTCAGTGACTTCATGACATCAATTTAATGTCTGAAACTCATCAACTATATTAGAATTATTAACATAATAAACAGGCAAGAAAAGGTGTTTTAAGAGACTAGAGTTTCACTTTTTCTTTCTTATACTGCACAGCAAAATCCCCAGTGTTATTTAACATGTTCAGTGTTCATATGTGTCCATATTACAGAGTTTACAAATAACACTGAAGCAGTGTTCACATTAATTAGGTAATTAAGTGATGATTGAGCATTAATGATGAACACCTGCTGTTAACAAGCAGAATCGCTGAAGGACAGAGAAACAAGAACAGGAAAAAAAGAAGAGACGAGAACAAACAAATGACTTCAGCAGGAGCCTGATTCTTTTTTTTAATTCTCGTATTTGATTTGTTTTGTTATCAGCAATATTAAAATTACACATCAAGCACATAATCAGAGCTCTAGACTCTGAATAAGAAAAGTGATGCAGGTCACTACATCATCATAATGCAACAATCACGACCTATTCATAGTTTCCTTTGCCATAACAAAAGTGCTTTATAAACACAAAATTGCATTAAATATAAAAAACAAGGGCCAAGAGCTCAACTAAAATCAAACACTGATCACCATAATTTCAAAGCATTCAATAATCATTCAATAAAACATCTACATCTAAGCCTTCGTTCTCAATAAGCACTTCTGTAGACGTATGACAGAAATAAAGTCAAACTTGTTAGTATTAAGTGTGATAATGTGTAAAGTCTGCTCTCTTCTCTTTTTTTCTGTTCTTGTTTCTCTTTCCTTAACTGATTCTGCTTGTCTAATTTTCATTCATGGAGATAACTTGAACAATTAGCCATGGTTTAATGAAAAATATAGTTTAAAAGTAAAACACATATGGTGCTAAATTTAGTGATGACTGACCTCATTATTGAGGACACAATAGATCAGGAAGATGAAGGTTCCCTGCTGGGAGTTCAAGATCAGGAAGAGGATCTCCAGCACTTTACTGCCTTCAGTGAAGAAACCCAGAATCCAGGGGCAACCAAGAACCATAAACTGAGCCAGTGATTTACATGTCATAGTCCTGCAGAAAATTAATGTGCCTTTATTGATTACATATATTTTTTATATAGAGTGATCAAATCATAATGTTTGTTACTTGGTTTGTTTCATCTGTGAAACTTCAGCGTTCAGATTTTTCAAGGTTGAGTTCAGAATGATGACGATGCAGAAGAAGAGAATCATGTTTAACTGTAAGATAAAAAGACAGTAATTAATCATTTATCACTGTTTTCCTTTTAATATAAAGTCATGATGAGAAATGTGTTTACAGCTAGTATGACGCAAACAGGTCCCAGAAAACTCCAGATAAAACCTCCATCCCTTTTAATCCAGCAGCTGTTTGGAAGAAGATACAGACAAAAATGATCAATGAACAAACACACAAGCATCACTTGGTGTTCATCTGGGAACCACCATATTCTACGCTAACACTGCTTCAGTGTTAATTTTAACACCTGCTGTTGGTTCCCGTATGAACACCGAGTGGTGTTGATTTAACACGGAGGAATTTATTGTGTGGATGAACATGTTGGTCACTGATCCACTCAAACTAAACTCACTGTTCGTTGCCGTAGCCTTCAGGAACCACTGCAGCAGACACGCCCACCACGACCAGAGCAACCGTATATCCAATCACACACAGGAATTCGGTGCGAAGCACCTCCCTCTTTTTGGAGCTGATCTGTGATAGGTTCTTCACACAGATGAAGAGCAGCACAGCTTCAATGAACATCCACACAAAGCCGGAGAGAAAGAGGAAGTGCAGCACACCTGATATCACGGCACACACCACCTGGAGACCATGAGAGACGGTTATGATGATTCTCAGTGAGGCTGTGCTGAGCTGTAGGGCTCCTTCATCATTCTCACCTGCTGAGGGCGTATGAGGCTCAGGAACCGTTGTGTGAGCAGGAGCAGAAGGTGAGCCAGCAGAAGACTGATGCAGAGGTTGATTCGAGCCACATTATTCATTCCAGGACTCCACTGACAAAGGGCAAAGGTCAACAGGGCCAAACTGAAGAACACCAGCCCCACGATCACAAACACCAAATTCAACAGATCCAGCAGTGAGTCGCTCTGAGAAAACATGTCAGAGAACATGAGTGCCAAATCTGTGCTGTTCTTCAATGGTCACTATAAATGTTCTCGTACCTCTGGTGGTCTGCTGGTTTGCATGATGAGAGCGAATGTGGACAGATGAACACAGGAACACACAGTGTAGCTGCTGTTGGTCTCTAAAACAGAACAACCATCTACAATCCACTCGCTGATACTCCAGTACACACAGGACAGAGAACCGTTGGGGTCCAACTCCTGCAGAAAGAAGAAAGAACATGCAGAAAATATGACAACACTGAATATTAGATGTTTTCAGATGTTCATCAGTTCTCAGGTTGGACAGAAACACATTTCAGTCTCTCACTCTGATGTGTTTGAGGGTGAAGTTGACTGGTTTGGTGAGTTTAGTGTTGGTGGTTTTGGGAAGAGTAGCTGAGATCACAGTGGACATCATGGTTTTAATCGTGTGATCTGATGTGTTGAAGAAGTCGGGCTTCAGTAGATTCTCCATTGTGCTGTAGCTCATGAAACCCACAGCAGCTGATCCTGTGTGACAGAAACAGAAGAAACTTGAATTCAACACAATGAAAAACCTCTTCTAATGTGGTTTAGTGATAGATCTTCTAAAATATGTTTATTAAAACATCTCACATACTTGTTTCATTGTTGTTCTTGGCGATCCCAATGAGATCGATGTCCACAGAAGAATTTGTTGTGTCAAGTCGAGGGATTTTATTTAAGGTGACATTTGGTCCAACCATGAAGATTTCAACCTCTGATTTAGAAAATAAACAGTTGCGATTCGCAAATGATCAAATAAAAAAATGTATGAAATGAAGTTTAAACTATTCTGTTTACGTTAAAACAATGTTTTGTAACATCAAATGTTACTGATTTAATCACTTGTTGATTTAATCTTCTAAATGACAATGTAAAAATAAGCACTATTAAGGTCATTTGAGAGGTCAAAGGTGAGATCATATACTTTTATATATTTATACTTTTACACAATTATATATTTGCTGTAGCTGCATTTTTCATTGCTGTCACTGGTGATCCACCGCTGGTTTAGGCACAGCACAGTGAAATCTGTCTGTAAAGAGCGTCGCTATTGAACAGGCACAATATATAGTGAATTGTTATTTTTTATATTTTTTATATTATATTTATATTTTGGGTTTGTATGTTTTATTGACTCGACTTTATTGTTGTTGATTAATGTATTTTTGTATGTTCACTTGCTGGGATCCCAGGAACAGTATCTTGGTAGTTTCTAATGTTGATCCAAGTAAACAAATATATAAACTCCCTGACGTCATATTTAATCATCAGTAATAACTGTCTCTCCACTCACCTACAGCAGCAAGAGCAAAACTGACATTGTCACTCGTGTTCGTCGGCTTCACCAATGTAGAAATGAGTTTCTCCGTGGCTTTTAACACACGGTTTCCGTAGAAGGCGAGTTCAGCTAAGCTGACTGATGATGATGATGGTAAAATCTTTGTAGCGTTGAGCACCTTATTCAAAAGGTCGGTCACAGTCTAATTGATCAGAAAAATACAGTGACTGAACATGTAAAGATCAAGACAATTAATCAGAACTGTGAAGTCAGTTATTATGTAACTGAATATTATATTTGATCATTTTTTCTCTTGAAGACTCACATTCAAAGGAAGCTCTTGATCTGTAATGCTCTCGATCTGATCAAGAATATTTTGAAGACATTCTATATTCTGAAATCAAAATTCAGAAGAAATTGATGATTTTGATGATGAGTGCCTCTGAAATAAGAGTGTTTTTGAATGAATCTCTTGAGTGAATAATTCAAAGACACATGCATTTTTTAAACATTTGTCTCCACCTACTGGTGAAAAGATGAAGATCTTTATTGGAAGCCTCAAGTTACTTTCAAAAGCTGCTTTTCTGTATTTTCTCACTACTGTAGACAGTGATTTTATAATAAACTTCCGTCACAGAAGTACTCAAATAAAAGTTTATGTTTGAAACAGAAGTAACAACAATGTGTGTTTGAAAAGACTGTTTGTGTTTGTTTCATAGCTTTACATGACAATTATTTATCATTTAATTCTGCTTGGGTGAGAATTTAACATTTCCCAGCAGACCAATGAGAACGCAGAACAATGATGATGATTATCCTCACAACAACAGAGACTTTAGGCTCCAGAGCTGTTGTGGACTAACGTA